>OZ005744.1:199947359-200237984 GCA_963930735.1 Dioctria linearis | reverse complement strand
ATCCAATTCTATTCAACCCAAACACTGCCATCAGGTACAGAGCAGCGCATGGCGCGACAAAATCACAACAAACCGGGACAGGACAAGCTAAGTATGCATTGGCGTGCTATCGTATTAAGAAAATTACGCAGCTCAAGATGGAACACCGATCGCTTGTTGTGGCGCTTCTTTACTGATTTGTAATCTTTGATTAGGGTTGATGCGAAAGGGGAATGTCCACTTTTCATACAACTTTAGGCCCTACAGACATGAGAGGTATCTTAGATGATGCAGTATGATACTCTGAACATATTTTATTAACAATGTTTATTCTAATTAAGTGGGGGGAAAGCTTTGGTGATCGGATGTAGCTTGAGCGACTTTCTTGGTGAAAAAGTTGACTTTTTCTACTTCTCGTGATTGCAGAGGAATCAGTGAGTCATGGAAAATGACTTCCTATGAGAAAAATGTTCACAAGAGAACACAAATGTCCGTAAAAGAAAGACTAATATATGCGAAATGTAGTAGGTGGGGGTGTATGTGACCCAAGCATGAAAATGGGTTTTTCGGCCGCAAAAAACCTTCAGATAAACTCTTCTGAAACGAGAAATAACTACACCACCCGCTAGTATTCGGCGAGACCTTTAATTTGATATGCAACATGCGGTATTATAACCACCCAACCCCCGCCGGGGATCCTTCCCTTTACCCTTAAAGTAAACAGAGATGAATTTTCTTCTGAGAATGGTAGCTGGTAATGATCAGAGGCGAACAGTGAAAGTGGTTTTCCGATCGGACATAACCATACCGAGTTAGAGGTGATCTAAATTTCGCACTTTAGAATCTAGTACCTCAGTTCGAATAAAAAAGAGGGAAATACTAAAAATGTGAGTATGGGGATCGCTATTTAAGCCTCCGGTATAATGGTGTGGGTACTCAAACTTTTTCTCAAGACCTAAGGAACTCGATTCTATATTAGATTTTACAAAATGTATTAGATCAAACTTTGACACACCCCCCCCCCCCTCCCAAGGCTTCCCCAGCTTGATAGAAATAAACATTGCTCAGAGTATCATAATGCATCGTTTAAGACATTTCTCATGTCTAGAGGTGTCGGACTTAAAATTGGCATTCCCCCTTTAGATATTATCTTCTTCCAATCAAGTAAAAATTCATAGTTATATTTTACTTATATAGACGCCGGGAGGTGGGGGGGGGGGGGTAGTGTCTCGGAAGAAGGAATATACACAAAAAATATTATTTTAAGTATTATTAAGTATTTTTTTAATTAATGCTTAAATTATTCAGTAACAAAAAATTACGGAAGTTCGAATAAAAACTTGAGGCGTCTACATTGTTGACCAAAATTATTCAACACCATGTCAATGAATTCAGCATTGACAGACAGCTTAAGCTCGTATCTCCCGTCGTTGAACGTTTCGATGGCTTGACACGCTACAACGTACTAAATGAACGTTTAATATGTAGTACACCTTGTTGCTGGAATAGTTAGGCCAATATTAATTGTCTCGTATATAGCTGGGTAAAAAGATATGGTTTTAGCAATCAAATTTGGGTACTCAAGGGATTCCGTTTAAGGTTGCATCACTCGCATCATTTGTCTATTCTATAGAATACCTCCGTAAAGGATCTGTATATCTTCTGCAATGGCTAAAATTGAAGATTTGTCCATGTTTTTTATATTTTCAAGGTGGAGTTGCATGAGCAAAAAATACTTTTTTATGCGTAGAAGAAAATCTATTTCTCAGAGATAAAATCAGAGAGTCTTAGAATGGAATGGAGAAACAGATATTCCGAAGAAATCTTCAACATTTTCGGGAACGTTTAAATGCAACATCTAAAGTGGCCCATTCACAATTCAATTAGTTGATTAAATTTCCTACAGTTTAATGCGATAAACTGAGACGTGTATGTGGCGGTTAAGTAAAATTTAATTGCAAATTGTTAAGTTGATGGTCTCGCATAAAAACTCGTGGTATGACGTCAACTTATCACCGCGACGGTTTGAACAATTCCTGCCAGAATAATACACACAATTTGTTCTCTGATTCACCTTAACTCACTCTTTAGAAAAAATGGTAAGAATTTTTAAGTTTATACTAATTTGAGAGGTGTATGGGCTGGTTGGTAGATTGATTAACTAATTGATCAATTTAAGGTTCATCAACTAATTGAAGCATCTCGAAGGAAGATGGTCGTGGATTCCGTCGAGGTATTATTGCGTTGAGATTGAGACACGTCACAATAATGTTGGGAGTTGTTGCAATCATGCCAATGATTTGCTTTGGATTTCTCCCTTGCGAGTTTGGTACATTAGCTGTCATTATCAGCGGTAGAAGTAGCGTCCGGGGTCAGTACTACTCAGACCAACGTGAGAGCGGTAAGTTATGTGAGTGGAATATACACATGGAATTTTATACTCTTAATGAAGATTTGCGATTAAGTGAGAAACGATTTTGCAGATACTTCCGGAGGACAATAAGTTGTTTCGATGAAGTTTCTAGATTTAATTTGATAGGATATACGAAAGTTAGAAATTTCTTACTTACCGTCCTCACTTAACTCCGCTCCTATTTCATGCTATATTAAGGCTGAAACACTAACGCGGGAACGGTAGAAGGTTAAGTTCATATCATCCGAAATTCATTATTTTGAAGGCTCCAAATTTTGATAACATAATACAGGATAGATACTGCCCCCCCCTCCTCCTAGAGAATTTCCCTGTGTAATTTTATGGCTTATGGGTTAAATTAAAATTAAAATTCAATTTATTGAACTGGGGTTAGTACACAAGATTTACAATCTTTTTTAAATATTCAAAAATATGATTGAAGTGACAAAGCTACAGTCACATTATTAGACTATCTTAATCCTGTTGAGCAGTCCCTCAAGGTTCAATTCTGGATCCACTGTTTTTATATTCTTTTAAAAATTACATGTGGGCAGGTGGATTTTGATTTTGACATGTATGAAGATGACCTAAAGAACTACTTCAGTCGCTCCATTGGACTCATTGAAGACATAATTTCAAGAATTCAAAGCCTATGAAGACCACATTACCTTATTGCGAAATTATCTCCAAGAACATATTCTCCAGTTTTTTTCCGATCTATTATGTTTGTATATGTGACCTAATTTATGAAATTGTTTTGACTTGTGTATATCACGATAGAAAAATGACTCAAGAATACCTTCCAATTAGTTTATATCAAAGAAGTGAAGGAAAACAACTTTTTTGAATTCAACGACGATTTTCATTTATTTATATATCAAAAAAATGGCGCTTCATATTTCTAAAACACCGGAAAGCTCTTTAAGCTCTTCTTCTCATATAGAAAAGTTTGAAGTTTTTTTAATATACAGAAGATCTTAGGATTAAATTTATACGAATAATCAGGCAATACAAAAGCGGGGGAGAAGAATAGAAAAGTCTGCAAAATTGTCATCATAATCAAATGATCCTCAATCCTCAACTTAAAATGCATGGAATATGGTGAATTTGGCGAGGGGAATTAAGTGAAATTCCCATTGTACGAAGAAAAATTCTGCAATCTGAGGTTCAATAAAGAACTTCCTTAGATCTGAATTTCATTCTTTTTTTTTCCTGTTCACATCCTATCATCTCTCGGAGGAGTGAAAATCCTGAAAGAAGAAATTTTGTCTTTTGAAGGGTTAGAAGAGGGTCTGCATCAAGCGTTTTTCCCCATTTCATAGGTCCATAAGGAGGCATACACTTCTAAATTAAAATTCGAGGGGTGTTTTTCCTTTTTATTTTTTATTTCATTATTTGCCGCTTTATTCTTGAAACTTTTTTCTTTTTTTTCGGATTTTTTTTTTTTTTTTGAAGTGTAAGGAAAATTATTTACTGCCCCCAGACTCCCATGATATACACCCTATATAGCTACCCTTTCCGGAAATTTTATTTATTTTCTCTCGTAATAACCAGCACTGCCAAAGGGAGTGAAAACCTATAAACTCAGGACAACCGCTTAATTATTTTGTCATTCTCCGGCTCTTGGTAGAAGCCTTGCAAAAGATAATTTAATTCTTAAGAGCAATTTAAGATGGCATTTCCCTTGGCGTTAATAAGGGTTGGTTCTCAGTTTTCTGTTCCTTCATCTTTCATCCTCTCTAGTATTATGTATATCTCCAGTAACAACACCAATATATCTGGCCGAAGGAATCGTGTTGACTTTGCAAAAAGCTCAAAATCATTTCTGCGTTTTCTGGTGCTCGCATAAAAATCTCAGCACACTCTTTCTTCAGGGTATATCCAGCCCGGCCCGTCTCTATCCTCCGCAGAGCAATCTTGTAATTTATTTGAGCCTCTCTACGGTTAATGGAGTTATTTAAGCAATCGTTACATTTTATGATTATCCGTAGAAGGTCATTAATTGACTGCGAATACGAGCCCTTGAGCAGATTCGTGCCTTATTAATTTACATCGACAAGAGCTTTACGATCCACTCGAGAGTTGCTGATAAGCATGATAAGCACCGCTTGATTAGGCCCTTTATAACCATCGAGAGTGCTTTGTACCAAAACCGTGTTAGCATTAGTCACTTTAAGTGAGAACAACGGATTGAACACTTTGACCAGATTTTTTTCGATTGCTCTTGTTTGCACGAGCATGTATACCGACCGACATACACGAACATGCATGCGTTAAGGGTATCAAGGGTCCTACTCACTGATTTAATGGGGCTCCATTTATTTATTGGCGAATTACGGATTTCTTAAGAGGACCTTAGTCTTGTAATTCAGGGGGCTCCTGCGTATAAATTCCAATAAAGGATAATGTTCTTTCAGAGATTTTCTTCAGCTCATTTGTACTAAATTCTACCAGGTTAATAAGAACTTGAAATCTGGAAGTGGGGGATTGCTTTTCAATACACCGACAACAAAATATTTTTTATTAAAATATTTAACATTCGTGGAAATTTTAATTGTTGTGGGACCCAGTCAACTTTTAACAATTGATTTATATTTTCAGAAAACCCATCAGGCTCTGTGGAATTAGATTTTTTTTCAGTATACGGGTATTTTTTTGGTGGGCAGAATACGTCATCATAATGTATTCTGATTGTTGTATGAGAAGCAACCGAAGGGAATACTTGGCTGAGACTTGAATAATCGGGCACATGAGGGGGAGCTGTGTACATGATTGTTCAGAACCATCCTGAAAACTTACGATAGAAGAAATAATCTCTTAATGTTTCTGGTTTGAGAAGATAACGCTGTATTAGGGTTGATATGATTTCCTTAGGAAATTTTATATAGAGATATTGGTGATGCAGGAGGCCAACAAAGCTGAAAATTTTTCGCTTTATTAAACTGAAATTCATTGAACATTTTTTTTTTAATTTACAAAATCCATTGATATGCAAAAAAATATCGAGCTTTTCGACCCAGTGACCCAGTGATCAGTGTTGTTATTTATGATCGCCTACCACAGAAGTTAGTTCGATGATGGAGGTCACCCAATAAAGACGAAAAATTTCCAGCTTAAAGTTTTACTTGGGTTATCCGAGTGCCATACTGCAACAAGGAGAATAACAACTCAATTTGAAAATTGCAATAACAAATCTTGCTTACATATAATTCACACTTGTAATTTGTATTGGCAATTGGGTGACCTCTACCATCGAACTTCTATGGTAGGCCATCAGAGATAACCACACTGATGAGACCTCTCTGATCGCTGGGTCGAAAAGTTCGATTTTTTTTCTGCATCCCAACAAGATGGCACACAACCTTAAAAATGTTACTGATCAGGAAAATATAAGCATTGGCGTATATTCTAATTCTCTGCACCAAGGCTTAAGGGATACTCAAAAATATAGAATAAATGGTAGGAAATCGATAATTATTGGTTTGAATCAAGGAGGTGTCGGTTTGTATTTCGCTTAAACGTATGCGACTCAAAACTAGCGGGAAAAACTGAGGATGGTAAATTATTCCATATGCGTAGTGCTCTTCTTATGAAGCATTTGCGAAATTTCACGATACGGCTGAATTTGACTTCAATGGTGTTGGGGTGAGCTCGGGTTATTGCTCATGTGGTGTGCGTAGAGAAAATTCTACAAGGGATCAGGCTAGAAAAGTCGTCAGAAATTTAGACATCCTACGTTCCGCCGGTGCTCCACGGAATCAATAGATGCAATAATTGTATCATCGATAATAAGCCAAAAAGCTTTCTGCTAGACTTTGCCTAATGCCGACAATATAGTGCGTTCAGCTACTGCCCAAATATGGGAATTATATTCTAATCAAGGCCTGATATGAGACTTGTAGATTTGCGCCAAGTCTGATGGAGTAAAATATTTCCTTCGAGCTTTGCAAGAAGCGCTGGATTCTCATCGTATTTTTGGCAATACCAAAAATGTGATGGGACCAACTAAGATTGCTGGATATTTTAATGCCTAGGATTTAGAGACTGCAAGTTCGAGATATGTATCTGCTCCTTCGATTCATATGAACGGGTGTTGGAGTAAGTTTGAGTGCTAACAAACAGGATTGCGTTTTAGAAACATTTAACATGACCCGATTCTCTGTGCACCAAGGTCATTGTTTAGTGAACTGAACATGTGGCTGCGTTTGTCAACCACAACATTCCTGCTGGATTTAGCTATAGATGCATCTGCAAAACTATGATACGTTTAAAAAAGGGAGCATCATTAATAAAAATTATAAAGATAGTACGACAGAGAACAGAGCCTTGCGGTACACCGACGTTAAAAAAAAACGGTCAGACGTAATTCCATCGAATATAACTTGGATTGAACGGCAAGAGAAAAAAACTATCAATCCATTTTATGAAAAAAGTGTCTAATGCATGCAGTTGTTATGATAAGAGAGCAGAATGCCAAACCCTATTGAAGGCCTTCGAAATATCTAATGCGACGATTTCTGGTTCCAACGACCGGTAAGGAACGTTAGTAAATCTAAATTGAATTTACCCCAAAGTTGACCAAATTATAAATTATTAAATTTGATGCGTTAAGCTGCAGTTTGTTGTTGGGACGTTTGATATTCCGATGTGGAAGCTTTGGTTACCTCCAATGAATCATTCCCCCAACAATGTGGCCAATTTAATAAAAATTTGTTTTCTTTACAAGTCCTTAGACTGTTCTACACAGTATTCGTGTCGGAGGCGCGCCTGACAATTACTGTACATGCGCCCCCCCCCCCCCGACATATAAGCTATAAATTATTTGGGTTAGTGTCCCAATTCTGCCTTTATCTAATTTCAAGTTCTTAACTCTACCTTAATCTTCTATGATTTATTCTTCCCCTTTTTTTCGTTTCGTTCCTGTAATTGGAACCGTTTTCTTCCAGTCGTTTCCTTTTCCGATCGCGGATTTTCTCCTTTACTCTCCAAGGAGATTATTCCTTTTGCCTAATGGCGCACTATTCTGGCGGAGACGACTTAGCAGGGTTCCCCTGCTTCGTTCTAGTCCCCCGTTTCACCTCGGCGTGATACTTATTAATCTTAAGAGTTTAATTAGCCCCTTCCGCGTTAGAAGACCCTTTTTTCTGTCTCTTTTTCATAGATTTATACATATGGTTTTACCTTCAGCAGTGGATTGAATTCTTTTCGCTTAAATTTAATTACCTCCCGCTCCAGATTACTGGTCTCTCGGAAGTTTAATTATCTTCGATTTTCGTTCAAAGCCGTGATCACTTGCGATTCTTCTCGATAGATAGTCAACTTGAGAAGGAGCGTACCGCGCTTTTCTCTTGGTTTTGACACCCGTTAACCATTGTCAATGCACGACATGCGGTTTCCCTCTTCTTTCCTGTTTCTTTCTTTTCTAATTAGTTGCTACTCGTCGACTATCTATAGTCTACAGAGGTTCCCCTAGCGGAAGATAGGTGACTCTTCGTACTTCGACCAGTCGCGTTTCTTTCTCTACAGGGTAACCCTTCCCAAATTTCCTTACAGTCTTCAAGTTAAAGAATTGCGTTGGAAATTTTTTGTTTTTTTTTCAGGAAGCTCGTTACAAATTGTTATTTTCTATATTATTAGTGCTTAGAACAATCTGAAATTTTAGTACTAAATCTTTAAAAAAAAAAATTCAAAGGATTAATGTTGGTAGCTCCGTAGCTCTGCCATAGAATGAATGAGAAAAATAAGAATTTGTACCAATCTTTTCCATAAAGAAAATCATTGCAATATTCATAAGCCAGTGTTACCAACTATCACAAATATATAAACTTTATAATGATTCCTTATAACTTTGTACCCAATAATTTTCTTCTTCTTCTTCATTTCATTACAGATTTATGGATCTCAAGAAAACATTGACGTAACCACCACCATTAAAAGTTCATCACTAGATATATTTCCAGCGCGACACTGGACACTTTTACAGAGTGTTTTTCGATTTGGTCAAGCAAAGATCTTCAATAGTAGCCAAAATCAAAATGTTTACGGTAAAGAGCAAACCGGACAACCGGAGAACAACATCGGTAAAAATGAAATACAGCAGTCATCGGAGGAGCGGCAAATATTGTCCACCAACAGCAACACCACCAACACCACTTCATCATGTAGCACCCTGGACCCAAGTCTATCACATATTTTACAATCACTGTATACAAACCATATTATAGTAGATGCCAGTCATTGCCAGAACCTTATACAATTAGCGAAATTCGTAATATTTTTTCTGTATTTTATCATACTGAGACCATTGTTGTTTGGTTACGAGAAAATTCAATTTTTAGATAGCAGTTTTATAGAAAACTTGAGTGTTTCAAGGAGTAACAAAAATTTAGCGGTTAAAACTTTTGTAACAACAACAACAAGCTCCCAACGGGACAGTGAATTTGATATCAAAAAACGTAGTGAGCTTAGTGGACTTAGCGAACAAATGAGTGCCGCCGATTGGGTGATTCGGGATAATCATGAAACAGTTCCAGAAATAATAGTTAAAAGTATAAAATGTGATGTTAGTGCAGTTAGAACAGTATGGACGGAAGTTGAAAATTCAAACAATTTTCGGATATAGCAAAGAGCTGTCATATTATTTGCCCGGATAATCTTCTTCCTTCTCGGTCTGTTCCACTAATTGCAGATACCGTGCCAAAAAGAGACAGAACGTATTTTCTTAACTTTGTTATGTGTTATTGTTCTAAGTTAAAATCCTCGTTTTTATAATGATTCAATTTTAAATTTATGTGATATACTTAGACGTTATTACAAAAGTCTCCTTGATAGTGTTGTTTTTAAAGAATTCAACCATAATGCGACCACATTCAGTGGTGGTAGTAGTGGTGGTGGTGGTGGTGGTAGCAGTAGTATTGGTACTGGTTGTGCTGCTGGGTAATTCCAGGGAATTTAAATATGGAATTGATTACAACTTTAAATCAAAACAGTGTTTTTATAAATTGCTTGCTCATCTTAAGTGTAAGTGTAAATGTGCAACGAGTTTTCTACTCAACTACAGTGACGAGTTGCGAACAAAAGTGTATTACAGCGAATTATGCCAGCAGAAGTGTATATCTTCTGCGAAAATATTTCTATGAAATCTCAACGAAATTCTCTTGTGAATATAATTTTATTTCATATTTATTAAAATCCCTTGTGAAATATTCAAAACAAAATACTAAACGTCATAGAAGTAATTGTGGTTTAACGGTACGTCTT
Organism: Dioctria linearis; assembly: GCA_963930735.1. Classification (NCBI taxonomy): domain Eukaryota; kingdom Metazoa; phylum Arthropoda; class Insecta; order Diptera; family Asilidae; genus Dioctria; species Dioctria linearis. The sequence continues at coordinate 200,228,332 of OZ005744.1, read as the reverse complement.
CTAAATATGATGTTTTTATTGATCCTGTTGGCTTGTATGCCACATATAGCAGCATCTTTTCATCATAATATCAAATATAGTATGAATGTTATTAAAACGAAATATGGATCACTTCGAGGTGTTGTTGTCCGTTCAAATCCCACCGTTGAAGCTTTTCTTGGTGTTCCTTATGCATCACCACCAGTGGGAAGTTTAAGGTTAGTAAAAATTTTTTAATAAATTATTTTTATTGAGATATATACCTATATATTTTTTGTTTTTTTATATACTTACAAAAACACGTATGCAATGTGAGTTTTACAAAAAAAAAAACTAATGGACCTACTATAGAGCCTTGTGATGATCCATATAAACTAATTTGTCTTATTCTTGCAAAAGTAATAGTGTTTATAAATAACGATTGAGAAATAAAAAAGATCATCGAAGGGACTCAAAATTATAAAATCCATTATCATAACAAAATCATAGCCCTTAAAGTCTTAATCCTTTGCGCCAGAACAGCGTATCTCAGGCGCCATCCTATTCTTTACTTCAAACTCGAACGGATCTTAAGAGGCGCTATCGCAAATTATGGTCCTATATATCTTATATTGTGCACGCATTGCTAATTTTCATTTCCTTTGTATAAATATTGTTACGAGCGTGGCCTTAGTTCGTTATTTAAAACACAATATTTTCAGATATAATTAAAAAGTTTTTTCTTTAGTTATTTTTACCGTTTACTCTCAGAAATTCACAAACAATCAAATCAACTCTTTATTTATGGCTAGTACTGTACTTCTAATTATCACAATGCGTTCATTTCACTGACTCCGCCTCCTGGATGTGAGTAGCGCCGTATTTATACTCTACAAATTATACTAGAATCTTCCTGGGTATTCCGTTTTACGAACCCAAGGTTTACTAAGATGTCGCTAGCCTAAAGTTGCTTCCATTTCCAACAGATGTCGCCCGTGTCACTTTGTGGCACGTAACACTGCCCCTTCTTAAAATTGCTCGTCCCGAACAACAAGTGATCCACGGTCTTCATGCTCGCTCTCAGTGTTGTGGTAATTTTGGAGAACGTCTCGTGGCCTCGTGCACATCGTCACATCGTCTGAGCTTCGTTACGTAGTCTTCTGGTGACTTTTTTTCGCCTCTAGGTATACCAAACTTGAGGTCGCTAGGTAAGCGCATTTCGTTTCCGAATATGACCTTAGATGGGTTTTGTCTGGTCATATTGTAAACAACTGATTTATAAGCCATTAGATATATATATAGGAATATGTCGATCCCAATCGCGCTTATTATAGTTGAAGACCTTCCTGAGGTGTTCGATTAATGTTCTGTTGAAACACTCTTCCATGCTTTGATTTTTCTTTCGTCTCTTATCACCTTCATCATCATTGTCTTTGGTTCCTTTGTCCTCAAATTTCTTGCCCTTTTTATCGCCGTTGTCATACTTTTTATTGCCGCCTTTGCGCTTCTTATCATCATCATCGTCAGAACCTTTGTCTTTACCTTTTCCGATCTTCATTATACCCTTATCATCGCCATTATAAGCATTTTTAGACCCTTTACTTTGTGTGTTTTTCTTTCTTTCATTGTCCTCGCTCTTGTATTTCTGTTCTTTCTTCTTTTTACTTTTATCACCGCAGTTATCATCGTCTTTGGATTTCTTTCCTTTCTTCTTTCGACTTTCGTTATCATCATCGTAGTCATCGTCATCTTTTTCTTCCATCCGTCCGCAATGTTTCCATTCAGGATTGCATGGACGTTCTGAAAAGGCTTCTTCATTTCCGTGGATACGTCCTTTGCGATATGGGTTTTCAAAGCCATGAGGTCAGAGTCTTGTCTCTCCACGAATAGCTTGCTCTCTAGTTCGCCGTCTTATCCATTCTTCTTCTGTTGATTGCATTCGTCCTCGTTTCCTACAGTCGTTTTGAAGGTGACCCAGTCTACTACATTTCCAGCATCGAAGGAGACCACGCGAAGGAGTGGTCACTGATGACGGCATTCTGCTGCAAGTCTGCTGCCTAGTTCGATGTCTGTGCCCTTCTTCTAGCGCTTCCATTCGTCGGCGTTTTCTGCAGTCCCTTCTATTGCAGTTCGAGTATTGAAGAATACTGCGTGAAGGAGGGCTCTGTGATGACTGCATTCTGTTACAAGTACATTCCTGCACCGAAATTTCTCTAACTTGTACTGCACGCCGAGAAGCTGGTCTAGTAGATTGATATGCTAATGCATAGGCTAGCGCTTCTGCTGTTGACTTCTTTCCTTTTAGCCTTAGTGCTTGTTGTAAATTTTGATCTGCAATAGCGTTCACAAATGCTTCTGTTGCCACTTCATTAAGGAATTCTGAATTGGCACGTAACAATATCAATGTAAAATTGTATATTATCGGTATTTGTTTAGCAATTTTTCATAAATAAATCAAGTAATAAAATATTATTGAATATGTACTAGTTTCTTGTTGTGTGAATTTCTGAAAAAGAAGGGAAGCGAGCTGCCATTTCATACAGTTAAAATATAAAAATCATGAGAAAAATGTTCACAGCAAAGCACTAATGGCCTTGAACAGTTGAAATATATGCAAAATGTTGTAACTGGGATGTATATGACACAAATGCATGAAATTGGGTTTTACGGCGATAATAACTTCTCGATAAAATGTTCTGAATCGGAAAAAAAAGTTTACGGTATATAGTACTCAGCGAAACCTTTAATTTGATATACAACATGCCGTATACGAGCCCCCTTGATAATTCTAACCAGACTCTAAAAGTACCCACAGGAAAATGTTCTTCTACGAATTGTGGCTGGTAAATTAGCTGAGTGGAACAATAAACGCGATTTTCCGATCGAACATAAATCTACCGAGTTAGAGCCGATCTAAGGTGCAAAAAATTCTAGTACCTCAGTTCGAATAGAAAACTGGAAGTACTATAAAGTTAACATGGGAATCAAAAGATCTCCGAATGTGAAGAAAGCTTTCACTTTTTTTAAAAAAAATAAGTAAATATACTACGCCCCCGGGAGATCGAAGTTTGATTTACTCCATTTGGAAAATCTCCAAAATCGAAAAGGCCATATCCTGAGAAGAAATTTGACTACCCACACCCCTATGCTCCGAGGTCAATAGGCTGAGTTATATTTGAAAAACCCCTGACTCCCCTAATTTCCCTAATTTAATTAGAATCTATCACCAAGTTACATGGTTATAAAATACAGGTTGTCTTCCAAACGACACTGTTTGTAAGTTCGAGGATATTTCATGTAGAACGAAAAGAAACTCGTTGTGATCCTATATCTGTTAAGCCGTTCAGTTGTTGGAAATAAACGCTCTCTCCCAACTTAAAGTTTTTTTTTTTATGTGGACCTCCTCTTTTTCCATTCTTTTTCCACTATAACATCTGACAGATAGATAGAGTTTGCTTTTTGTTAGTACGATTCTCTCTTCTAACCCTTCTGACACATTCTCTTTCCGTGCAACCGACTTAAATGAGCTTACCGTGGCTATTAAATCTGATGCAATCGGTCCAGACAGCTTATCACCGCGGTTCATTAATATGTTATTTCCGTACATTGGTAAGTATATCCTGCACATATCTTTAACACTTGCCTAATGTCATCTACATTGCCTAGTGAGCAGAATGTAGAAACTGTACTGCCGGTGCCCAACAAGTCCCCTGTTCAATTTCACGCTCACTACAGGCCAATAAGCTTACAATGTTTTTTGTCCTACAACTTATTAACAAGATGTGACTCAAGCTTGTGCTTTTCCCATAGCTGCGAAACCGCAGTCTTAAAAGTACCTTCAGATATAAGATTGCCTTTGGACCAAAATAAGTTTACTGGCCTGGTTCTTTTGGATTTTTCGAAAGCCTTCGATTGCGTAGATCGTCGCATTCTTCTCCAGAACGTGTCATCCTCCTTTAATTTTAGTACTCCACCTGTTTCCCTGATCAACAGTTTTATATCTCACCATCGTCAACAATTCAATGTGAAAGATTCTCTCTCTCCCCAGAGCAGCCGCTTGTACTACGGGTTCCTCAAGGATCAATTCTGGGTCCTCTGCTTTATTCTTATTTATCAAAGATTTAGAGAGAGTTGTGCGTGATTTGAAAATTCATTAATCTGCTCATGATATACAGAGTTATATCTAAGTAGACTTATTGGCCTCCTCGAGGATTGCGTTACATGAATAAACTCTGATTTGGACCGAATTTTCATCTGGTCCAACTATAATCGGCTGATTCTAAATCCTGGAAAGTCACTCTGCACTATCTTTTATAATAGTACACTAAGTGATACCGACATTCCCCTTATAGTTTTGATTGACGTTCCATTGCCTATGTCAAATAAGGCCAACAACCTTGGGATTAGTGTTGAGCCCTAATATAAAGTGCTGTGATAATATTAATAATACGATCAGAAAAATCTACGGGGCCTACCCAAACTGTGGCTTTCAGCGAATATATTATTCAGTAGTTCTCGTCTAAAGCTAGTAAAAATACTAAATATTAGTTTATTTCACTTTTGGATGTTTCATCTTTCCCAAACTGGATAGTATCTGCCCTGAACGACTGTGTGAGGTTCGTTTATGGATTTCGTAGGTTTGATCATGCCTCACATATCCGGTCTTGCTTGTACAATTTGCTAAAAGTTAATAAGCCAGAGTACCTTAGATATTTTTTCCACTTTGCTACCTCCCAACGAAATAGAAATTTTGTATTACCTCGCTAATGGAAAGCTCTTAGCTTGTCCAAAGCATCCATCTGTGGAATGATCCCTTCGTCAGTATACAGATGGCTGGTACTATCAATCCATTTAAAAAACTCATTAAAACACATAATATAGCTCTACTTTTCCCTTTCTTATTCTCCGTTCCCAAGATGGATCATGAACATTCCTCTCCAATTTTGCCAATGCATCCAACGTCACAGCAAATAACTACAAATTGTACGTGAAATAAACAAGACAAAAAATTAATTAGTCTCCTTTAAACCGTCTGCAACTCTATGTAGGATGAAGTAAAATCCATAAATGCAATTCTGTCACAGTATCGAATCTCACTTGGTACATCCTGTCCATTTATGCAAATTCCAAAAATTGACTGCAGCCACATCACATGCACTGCAAACAGTAAACGAACACGAAAATAAAACAAAAACTCTCACAAAGTTTTCATATTCCAGGTTTATGCCCCCTGTAACACCGTCAACATGGCGCACCATAAGACTAGCAGACCGTTTTTCGGCCGTTTGCCCTCAAGCGGTTCCAGTACCACCAAATGGACCAGAAGCACTTTTGGAAGTACCACGAGGACGTTTGGCTCAATTACGTCGGTTACTGCCACTTTTGGCGAACCAGTCGGAGGATTGTCTCTACTTGAATTTGTATGTGCCAAGGACTTCTTACCCGTCTTCCGCAACGAGTTTTTCGGGTAAGTAATTAAATTATATGCATGCCGTAGGTGCTCATCTAGTTTTAGGTTATTATGCAGTGCTGCATATACACATGCATACACATGTATATGTAGTGTGTGTGTATATGTGCATGTGTGTAACTATGGGTCTCGTTAGAAAACCAAGAACGAAGGAATTGCAGAAGTTGCATCCATTTCTCCTCGACTCATAATGACTGGCCTCCACTTTAATGAATTGCATTCGAAAGCAGTAATAAATTAATACATTTGTGTATAACTATGTGTGTGTGCTTGTGTGTGTGGGTTTGAAGTATTGTTCAGTAAGTCTAGCCTAGAACTGACAGATGTGAACATTCGGACTGGCTGGGCTGGCTTTTATGGAGTTTTTGTGGCTCTTTGAATGATATTGCCGAGCAAGGAGGTCTGACGTAACCACATTTACCAGTTCTGTATAGGCCCCCCCCATTAGCCAGGAAGAGCAACTCCATTCAAGTATAAAATAAAATTACTCATGTGTATTTGCCCTTAATTAAATTGACAGCGTTTAATGGTGGAAATGGCTCCGGGGGAATCTTGTCCTTGCTAATGTGTATCAGCGCATTCAGAGTCCTATTAAATTTGCTTTGCTCCTCCTGATGTAAAAGGCTCTGGGTATGTTCATTAAAGTTTGCTTGAGGTGCTATAGCATAATGAACAACCCACTACACTACACACCACCACCGCTATGGTCTGGGAGACCGTATAGAGTGGCAGAAGCGGGAGTAGTAATCAGGTGGTGGGTAACTCCTCTACAGTACCTACCATGTGAATTAATGTTTGTCGAAAATATGTATAGGTATATACGTCGAAATGCTCATTTCACTTAACTTAATTACTGCAAAAGTGCAAAAGTAACTTTATCTGCAATAAGAAAAACTCACGCTTTATGCTTTTATAAAAAGCTTTCTGGAAGGACTCTTCAATTAGTTTTACAGGATGGAATCAAGTTTACTGCAATTTCCTGCCAATTTAAATGCGCAATTTTGTCGAGCATCAAAATAATCATGAAAAATTCATCGCCAATTTGCAGGAACTTTTTATTTTTATGATTTTACACATTTCATCGGTGGTTTTTGATGTTCGATAAGAACTATACGGACTCAAGCGGATTTTTATGGAGAAGTATTGATGTTCGTTCTTATTATGGTATGCGGATACGTATATGTATACGTATGTCAAATTCATATATGTATATGAAGAACTGGAGACAGATTGATGTACGGAAGTTATAAAACAGTGGACATGAAAGTTACGTCTTTGAATTGTTGTCAACTTAATAATTCTAAATTTATCGGGAAAAAGTTGTGCGTTAAAATATTCTTATCTGCTGGATTCAAATGCATAGGAACCATATTAGGTTAATTTCAATCCGAATGACATTAACAATAATTAGCTTCAATAAAAGTAAAATATCCTCGTTGAATTTTCTTTTCATTGTGGATATAGGTTTTCCCGGAAATTCTCCTGAGCTAATTAATCTAACCAGTTTACCTTGTTCCCTACCACATACTTTTCCTTTTGTCTCACAATCTAACAATTTCCCTGTCAACGAAATTAGACGAAAGTTGTGGTAAAAAAAAACGACCTAGCGATTTTAGTCCGTTTAGTGTATTTAATTTTCCTAGCCTGTCCTAACAGACGGTTTTTCGGTCGGGTGATAGCAGTGAAACGTAATTCTTAAAAGTTATATCAGATATGGATGAGGCAAACGTGATAAAACTCACTTTACTGTATTATGTCCTTCTGAATTTCAGTAAATCAATCTGGAAACTTAGTGCTAGGTATTAGTTTTTATTGCCAGGTGCTTGATTGATGGACGTATGCTCACTAACGGCAGAAAAATTATAAAGCTACAGATCTCCATCCCTCCACTTGGATCTTAAATGTCTCCCCATGTGGTGCGAATAATATCTATGTCCATTTGTACAATAGATTTTGACAGAAGTGTTACAATATTCGTCAATTACATCATTCGGTATATTTACAGATCTCCGTGAAATACTTGCATATTTGCTTTGATTCCGTCTCTATTCAGACGTTACAAAAAAGATACTCTGGCTCACCTGTGCGAGTAAGATTATGCAGGAAAATCAGTGCTTTACCCTTTAGGTACGTATCTAGAGTACAACCCAATATCAATGATCTATAAAGAGAGATATGAGCAGAACGACGCAAACCGAAAGCAAACCGTATACAGTCGTTGAAAGCAACCTCAAGCTTTCGATTGCAAACTGAGTCTAGTCTCATGTATATTAAACTACCATAAGCAAAAAGATGCACCAAAAGTGTCCTAACTAGTCTCAAACACAAATCGACGGGAAGTATATTTGTAGACAGCCAAAGTCTCCTAAGCCCACCTTAAATTTTGCTTACCATAGATTTGATATGATCACAGTACCTCAAACGATTATTAATTTTCACTCTCAGATTTATTATACAGTTTACATAAGGTAGTTCCACTTTATTAAGCATAATTGGGGGAGGATCCTCAATATTAAGATCATAATTAGAGAGGGCTATACATCGCGATTTATTGGGGTTAAGCAGCAGTTGATTATGAATTGCCCGCCTAAAAATTTCTGAGAGATCATCGTTTACTCTGCAGAAAAGTCCTCAATCAGTCCACGAGGTCTACATAAGTATACAACTGTACGTCATCTGCATACAGTTGCAATTGAACATCATGCACGACATCACATAAATAGTTAATGTAGAGACTAAAAAGAAGAGGTCCTAATACTGAACCTTGAGGAACTCCACATGTTAAATCCATTCGAGAAAACGGAACTTTTTTATGACCACCTGTTGCGACCTATTTGGGAGGATATTGGATATCATTGTAACAGCAGAAGAGGAGAAATAAAAGTTTGTATATAACTTACGCAGCAGTTTTTCATATACAACATAATCAAGTTCCCATGAGAAGTCTAAAAAACCATCACACCAAGATCTCCCTCATCTAGAGCCGATCGCAAGTCCATAGTGACCTTGAGTAACGCAGATTCGCAGCTCTGTCGTGCACGAAAGCCAGACTGATATTTCGCCAGGAGATCATTACATGTTACATAATTTTCAATCTGGGCTCGCAGCATAAGCTTTTCCAAGACTTTGGAAAGAAAACTGAGAATGCTTATTGGACGGTAGTGTGCCAGCTCAGTGACAGGCATTTTTTTAGCAATAGGAATAACATTAGCTATTTTCCATACTTCTGGGAATTGAGATGTAGTTAGACAAGTGTTCATGATGTGCCGGACGTACGAAAAAATGTAAGGCAATATGATCTTGAGAAAACGAGGTTTTATTTCATCAAAACCAGTAGCATGGGACTTGATAGAGTATATCGCTTTAAAAAGTTCATCATTCTCCACACACCGGAAAGAGAAGCAATTAACACTTTGTTCACGTAAAGTAAGAAAGGACATGCTAGGTTGTTGTAGAGTTAATAAATTTGATGCTGGAGCTGAAGTAAAATGCCGGTTAAGTTCCAAGGACACTCAGGGTTGACATCAAAATAAATGGAAGCTCGCTTCAAGTTTCCCCCAAGGTTTTGGAAGGTAAGCTTGGATTGAATTGAGAAGAAAAATACTCACTCTTAGCTCCCCTAATTGTAATTGCAGAAGTGACCTTGTTGCGAGCTTGTTTATATAGTGTGCGCGTGTAATGATTATTCACTAGTTTCCACTGTTTATGCAAGAACTCTCTTTCTACAATAAGAGAGCGGATTCCATCAGAAAACCACGGATTGCTAAAAGATCTCCTTCATAAGTTCAACTTACAGGTTTTGAATAGATCTTCGATAAAGTATTGAATGAAAGTCCTCTTATACATTTATATAGATAGCCTTTGGTCCGAGGCAGGCAAAAAGCTTTTTAGTATTCTTTCTCAAAAGTTATTTTATATTGTAATATAATTATTACCAACGTATTATTTAACCTTTTATTTAAGTACATGTAAGAAGGCTCTGTATTGGTATACCCAAGGGTCTCTGTTAGTACCTTTGATTTTTATTATTTTTATTTTTTTATTTCTCTTATCATTTTGGTATTGAGTTTGAAATTTTGCAGGGTGCAATCAATTCTGTTGTTAAATGTGTGTCCAGTATTTCTATATTAAAAATCTTACCACAATCACACCACAAAACTGGGTTAAGAAAGTCACCATAAATCCCAGTATGTCATAGGACCTTAAGAGGATACAAAAAGTTTTTAGTACTACAGGGTTTCCATGATTTTTGCTTGATATTTGTGGTAATTATAAACAGAAACTATAACTGTCCCCTTTAAAACAGAACATTTTCACGCATTTGTTAAGTAGCTGGAAAATAAATAGTTCTCTATGCATTCTACAATGTAAAAAATCAGTGTAAAATAGTAGTTTGATGAGGTATAAAACAAGTCTCGATTTAGTTTATAAATATTGTGTTTGGTTCAAGTGTACTTTCATTATATTGAAAGTGCTTAAAATTACACTAAAATAATTGTAATTTTACATCCCAATTATATGATATTCTTAAAAATAAACAACTAGACGAAGTTACAAAAGTGTAATTTTACTTCAAATTCGATGTAATCAGCATTCTGATAATAGCAGTATCGATTACATTGAGCTGCCATAAAGTATAAACTTTAGTAATTAACCAACATTTTGTTAGAGATTGCTTTCAGATTATGGAAATTCATTCAATTTGACAAAGCCATATTTGGATGGAAGGAAAAATCAATAATAATAAAACTTTAGTATTATGACCGCTAAAAAGAAATGCAATTATACTCCAAATTAACCATAAAATAAAGTTGTTGACAAGTAGACATATAATTGTAAGACTAATAATATATCACCCTTAGGGTGGCCCTTATTTTTCAACTTTCGAAAAGCTTAGCTCCCAACCCCCTATCTTGTTGCAATCAAGAAAAAAATGATATGTGCAAAATTTTAGCCCAATCGGACCTCATTAAGGCGGCCCTCATCTACCATGACAAAAAAGAGCTTTTCATAGAAAAAATGGACGATCTCTTTAACATAGCTCATTCAGATGCTTTGGAACAGATGAAAAATGAAGACGATAAGAAATTTTTAATTCTTCAGCGCCAAAATGGAGACCGGGCTCCATGATTGGTGTTGATCAAAAACTAAAATATAAGGAAGAAAGAGCACTAAAACGCTCTGCAATGGAGAGTGTCAGGAAAAAAAGAACTTATGAAGAAATGGAACAACATTTTGCTACTTGTCAACCTGTTGTAGTGAAAACTGATGATTCAACATCAATAGTGATAGTGGTGACGACAGTGAAAATTCTACCATCGTTCAACAGATATCACCAACAGCATCAACTGCAGCCATTGTTCCAGCCCGTCGAGGTACATTACATTTTTTTACTCCCCGTCTTTCTGAAGTTGTTGATAGGTGCAAAATTACTGATAGAAATGCAGTTTTCATATTAATGGCTGCTGCAGAAGCTTTCGGGCAAGATACTGAAAAGCTAGTAATAATTCGTACTTCTTTGCAAAATCTCAGAAAAAAATTTAGGGAAGAAAGATACACAGAAATCCAGAACAAATTTAAATTAGGCAACTGCTAAGAATTAGTGTTACACTGGGATGGAAAGTTACTCCCAGCACTAACAGGTGTAGAAAAGGTTGATAGACTGGCAATAATAGTCACCTTTCATGGCAAAGAGTAGCTGCTGGGAGTGCCTGAAATCCCAACATCTTCAGGAGAAGAGCGAGCGTTGGCTGTTTACCATGCAGTCGAGAAATGGAGTATAACTAACAAAATTCAGGCATTATGCTGTGATACTACAGCAAGCAACCCAGGTCGAATAAATGGTGCCTGCATAAATCTAGAAAAGTTGTTCAATCGTGACCTGTTGTACCTCCCTTGTCGTAGTCACATTTTTGAATTAGTTTTGAGAAGCTGTTTCGACTTGCTGATGGATGCGACTACTGGTCCAGACATGCCACTTTTCAAAAGATTTAGAGAAACTTGGGCTAAAATTGACAAAAATGTTTACATAACTTATAAAAATGAAGTGCCTTCTGATGTCCGCTCTACCATTATTCATTTTATTTAAGATCAGCTTGCTACTCATAAACAACTGCGAGATGATTATCGAGAATTGTTGGAGTTAACAACGATCTTTCTTGGAGGCATTCCAAAGAATGGCATATCATTTCATATACCAGGAGCTGTAAGTCATGCTAGATGGATGTTAAAAGCAATCTATGCATTTAAAATATTCTTATTTCAAGATCAATTTAAATTATGTCATAGGGAGAAGAATTCCTTAAGAAGAATATGTACTTTCTTGCTGGAGTGAATGTTCGAGCATGGTTCTTGTCACCAGATGCAATTAAAGCACCCTATCATGATTTTCTTTTCATGCATCAATTTCTAAATTGTCCGGCTATTGATCCAGATATCAGTAAAACTACTGCAAAAATTTTTTTCAAAACATCTCTGGTACTTAGTTCCCGAAACTGCGGCTCTTTCCTTTTTTAATGACAATATTCCAATAGATGTTAAGACAAGTATGGCTCAAGTTATGCTGAAGGTTGAAGGAAGTGAAGAACAGGAAGAAGATACAAATCAATTTAAGCGATTTTTCATCATTTTCCAAAATCAAGTTTCCGTCTTTTGTAACTTCTAGTAGAAAAAATTTCTTCACGAGATTTTCTATCAGCCCCGATTTTCTGTACAAAGACCCTTCAACATTAAAAGATGATGCAGGTTACAAGAGTGGAATTGAAAAACTTCAGACCATCATTATTGTGAAAGACGTTGCAGAAAGAGGTATCAAACTCATTCAAGATTATAATAACATTCTTACAAAATATGAAACTGAGAAACAATTTATATTACAAATTGTTGCCGGAGAGCGTAAAAAATACCCAACTGCTACTAAATCCTCACTTTTGAAAAAATAATATTTACTGTTATTTCGCTTACACGTTTTAATTCTATCAAAAGTATTATAGTAAATAAAAACTCTTTGCTCTTATCAAAATTATGTGATTTATTTTTAAAAAGCAAATGTGTCTTATTTTTTTATGCTTGTGAAATTGTTTTTAGGCAATTGCTGCGAAGACCAGACAATTCCACATACATTTCTCTAAGAAGTAACGGACAAGCTAGGACTAGGGAAGAATATACGTTTGTAATGGAATTAATCAATATGCATTACTTCAAGCTCTTTGAGGCTTGCCTAAACGTTAACTGATTAAGCTGAAATTTTGCATAGACCTTTTTTTTCATCATTTGAACAGGATCAGGGGTTGGGAGTAGCAAAATTTTAACCTTAAAAAAATTCAATATGGTTAAGGCCCACCCTAATCACCCTAGAGGAATATAAAAGCTAAGTAAATCATAAATTTTCTCTTCCCTATAATGTATCACTTTATCTAATATACAATTTTCTTATGTATGTATTTTTACATTAATGAGTGTAAAATTCCTGTGCTTAGATTGTAAACTTACTTCATACCATAATTCTTCTGAATTTTTACACTTTACTCAACGGTGTAAAAATTCCGCTCCGAATGAGACTTTTATGAAAACTTAAAAATATTACCCATTCTGATAACAAAAACACCCACCGGAGCTCTATCTAGCGGAAAACTTTGAAAACATTTATTTTAAAACTCCGTTTGGTGTAATTTAACGGCAGTCTCCCATCGTGCTTAGAAAAAATTATGAAATTGTGTCATTTATAATTTCATATTTGTAGAAGCGAGTTAATTTTTTTATTTTTTATAACATGTAAAGCAATTTCGAAAGTTTCTTTGAAGTGAATTTGCACGAAAATAAAGGCGCATTTCTTCTTTCATAACAGACGAAAAATATTTATGTTATTCAAAACTATTTCATTTCGGTACAGTAACAGTTTTGGATATTATCTAAAATCAAAATATTTTTTATTTCCAATAACGCATACCTATTCGGCAATTTCTGTCTAAAGGAAACATTAAATTCAGATTTGTACTATTTAGCGAGTCCTTCTTTTAACGTGCAGCAGTTAGTTGAAAGTCCAACTCGTTTGCCTGATATAATTGAGCATAATGCTAACCTATTAGATCTGTTTCTAACATCTAATCCTGACAAGTACTCAACGTCAGTGTCATCTCCTCTTGGCAGCTCGGATCATTGTCTCGTATCGGCCCAATTCTCCATATCATCACTGAAACCCTCCAGTCATCTTCGTAAAAAGCGTATGTGGCACTATGATCAAGCTAGTTGGGCTTCATTCAATAAATTCATCAAAGACTTAGACTGGTCAGAGTCGTTTTTCTCGAGAGATGCTGAGAGCTGTTCTGAAACCACATTATCAATATCTTATGGTTTGGTTTGCGCAGCTTCATTCCGCACAAATTCAAAAATATTAAACCTAACCATACATCTTGGTTTAAAATTGACAGTTATACAGCCATAAAATATAAAGAAGATGCATTTGAGGCATATAAACTGTGCCAAATAAATACTCATCAACACCCAATTGATGACATATCTAGAAACTTATCACCTTATTAGCGGTCGCCAATACGGCTTTCATGCTGGCCGCTCTACTGGGAATTTACTAACATTCCTTACCACCGAGCGTTGGACTCAATACTTTTTGGTGAATCTGAAATCATCGCATTAGATATCTCGAAGACCTTTGATAGAGTCTGGTATCTTGCTCTTTTAGCTAAACTTCAGGCCTTAGGTCTAGACCCTCTTTTCTTAAAATGGATTGAAAGTTTTCTCTCCCGCCGCTCAATTCAAGTTACAGGCCGGTGTACCGCAAGGTTCTATGTTCTTTCCTACTCTCTTCCTCATTTTTATTAATGATTTGCTAGCTCTCAGTTTCAATCCTATTCATAGTTTTGCAGACAACAGCACCTTAATTTCGTGTACTCGTTCGACTCTATAGCTGATTCCCGTGGGCATGCTACAGTTGACAAACGAAACCACATGTTCAGTTCACTAAACTATGACATCACAACAATATTCGCTTGGAGCAGAGCGAATCGGGTCTTGTTTAATGCTTCAAAAACTCAATGTGGTATGTTATCACTCAAACATACCTCAACTCCCACTCAACCCATTTCCGTAGATGGAGAAGATATCTTGAACTCATCATATATTAACATCTTAGGCATTGAAATATCCAGCGATCTTAGTTGGTCTGATCATATTTTTGGTATTGCCAAAAACGTGATGAAAAGCCTGGGCTTCTTGCAAAGATGCAAGAAATATTTTACGCGAACAGATTTGGTACAAATCTACAAGTCTCATGTTAGGCCTAGATTAGACGCACTACATTGTTCGCATTAGACAGAGTCCAACAGAAGGCTTTTTGGCTTATTATCCATGATACATAATTGCAACTATTGATTCTCTAGAGCACCGCCGTAATGTTGGTTGTCGTCTATCTCTCTTTTATCGCTACTTGTATGGCTATTGCTCTGACGAAATCTCTTGCCTGATCTCCTGTACAGTTCTTCTTATGCGCACCACAAGAGCTGTAACCCGAACTCACCCTCACAGCCCTGAAGTCAAATTTGGCTGTACCGTGAAATTCCGCGAATCATTCATAAGGAGGACAGTACGAATGTGGAACAGTTTGCCATCTTCTGTTTTCCCCCTTATCTATCTATCTGTATGGGCCGCAAGAATTCAAGCGCAATGTTCCCCGTCATCTCCTTGATTCAACTCAATAACCCCCAATTCCCTACACTTCTTCCTTTCCTGTCAAGGCTGTGCTATGGCATCATAGAGTATCCCCTGCGCTTTGGGATCATCATCCCATCCCCATTTTTTTGTTCTGCCTTCACCAGGGTTAGTACCTATGTTTGGTCAGCTCGGTCTAATGTTACGCCTTATAGTGCGTATGTAGAAAACTTGTGGTAGATACCTACAAATTATCTAGCCAGCATTTTTTGTGATCTACGTGTTTTTCGAACAGGAATCGAGCATTTCTTGGCATCGAGAAGATATATATTTTGCTGTGTAGGGTATTTCTACTAAATTTGGGTAGGTATGGAATTGATTTCGCCTTAAAGTAATTGTGAAGATCAACTATCGGCTACTGGAACAATTTTTGTGTTATCAGATCAGTCATTTGAATTTGTTCAAAGTTTCTATGGTGCACACATAGTTAAGAAAATGTGTATATATTTTCACTCAAAATTTTTCAGCTATTTCATTCAAAACTGTAGTTGTACATTACTTCAGAATAATCAATGAACAACACTTTCTCCTCAACAGAAAATGGAAAAAGAATCCTTCCATCATAAAACTACATCAATTTAGATTTTTAGATTTTTCTGTGAATCATCTGCATAAAAATCCCATGAGCTCCAGTGCATAGTCAACATACTTTGGCCGTAAATGGTTATCTTCTATTAAATTACCTGAGGTTTTTTGTTTTTTTTTCTTTTTGTCTCTTAACAAATGCAACGAATAATCATCATTTTCATAATTACTATACAATTCATTTTGAAATTTCAAATCAAACCCATTAAAAAAGCATCACCGTTTCCTTATTACAATATTATCATCCGGCATGAATTTTAGTTCCCAGCCGCGTTACATAAAATTCTTTAAATTATTTTACTTGTAATCATCCTTGCGGAGAGAAAGTAAAAGCAAAAAACAAAACACACAAAGAAAAAATAAACATAAAAATTCATCCTTAGGTCTTATACCATTTCAGCTGATCATTTAGCTCTTAAATTTTTAAATGCAAAAATGCTAACATTAATCCTCATCATCATCACCACCACCACCACTACCAGTACCACTACTACCAACCACCACCACCACCACCAGTTTACCATTATTCACTTCATTTCCTAACTCGGGCGAGTATAATAATGATTTTGCCCTCCTTGGTCCTTTCATTAATTATATCCATGGGAAATTCCGCAACAGATAACCTCTAAAGACCATTTGCAGAACGCGAAAAGCATTTTCAGACTTGAGAACCATTTTGAAAACTTTCTGAACCTTAATTAAAAAGATTTAGAGATTTTTTTTTTCTTTTTCTTATTTTGCCGCTTATTTGAGGCACAGCCGAACAGGTCTGCAGGACTAATGCGTTTCCTTGGGAGAACATTTTAATCTTGATAATTTTTTCTCTCATCCTAAAAGTTATTTTGGGGGCAGAAGTATCTTTTTCGCGACTATAAATATCTTTCCATTTTTAAGCTTTTCGAAATTAATAATTTTATGTGGGGTTACTTTCCAGTTTCATGAGTTTTGGTTTTTATGCAAAATCAAATAAATCCAAGGACCAAAGACAAGAGATTTTTTAATATTTTCTTTAAACATGACACGTATGGATTTAGAGAATTAAGAGTAGGATTATTGCGTTTTAGACCTGCACGAAAAATACACTTTTGAAATAATTGATGCTAACAAGATTGGATATACATATTTGCAAGGATAAGGCTTTACTTCTCCTTAGAAGAAGATCTCTGCATAAACTAAGAGAACTCTGAGGTAAACCGGGGTTAATTCAAATGAAATTAATTGAGTTTGGAAATTTCAACAAGATTATGTAACTAATGCGTTGCGAGGGAGGTGAAATAGAGTTAATCTGAAAAAGATTACAAATCACTTTGGAAAAAAATTATAAAAAAAACTACTGCGCTGGAGGAAGATTATTTCAGATTTGGGTAGTTTGTAGTGTAACTTCACAATTCTTTCAAATGATTGTGAACTTTTCATACATCGGGTCACACTACCTCAATATTTAAAGAAAAGACAAATTTCACTTTGGCCAAGGTGCTAAAAGGAGATATAAAAATTCTGGCAAAAAAAATTCTCATTTTTCCCAAAAATATCAGAGAATCCATCCAGCATGAGTTTCTCCCACGTAATCACTTTAGAGCAAAGGGAATATAAATATAAGCACGTGCGTTAAAATATCACAGGATTACAGCAACAACTTTGGAACCAACTCTCTCAATATTTGAGAAAAATCTGTTTTCACAATTGCAAAAAATATATCGACCGCAATGGGTTAAAGATCGGCATATATCTCTATCGGGACTACCAGCTAATAGGAGAAAATTCAGTTTTTTGAATTTATTTATAATAAATTATATGGATACCAAAAAAACAGCTTCTTCTTCGTCTATTGGTTTTGATCCAGAACAATTGGCTCGACAAGCGACATGGCTTGACCCTATGAGGTATATTCACTGACATATGTGTATAATATAGATTGACTACGTTAATAGAAATGTACAGCAAAAAGTGGGCTTCACTTCTATATTATTGACTCTATCGGTCTAAGCACCAAGTACCAACTGAGGAGAACTGTAAACAACAAATAAATAAGTGGGTCCATCGAAAAAAATGTTTTTAAATTAATTATTTGGGTTAATTACTGATAAAATTGTTTTACCAAAGGTAATACAATACATTCATAAGATGTGCAGCAAAAATTCGAAAAGTTTTATTATAATCGCTTTTCGAGCTTCGCGCTTATTTTTTAAACTTTCCGCCAATGATTTTTTTCAATGTTGGCACCGGCGTAAGAACTTTTTTTGACATAAGCAATTGAGCCCACATGAAATAGAAAGTTAACCAGTCCATATTATATATGTCAGTGGGTAAATCGCCAAAAAGTGTGCCGTGTCCTAAATGTTGGTTGCCATGTTCGGCTATAAATGTTAATTGCTATGCCCGTCTAGATTGTGTTTTGTAGTTGTATTTTTTTTATAACTATGATTGTTTTTTGTTAGGTTATGTATAGCAGATTAGGTAAAACGTCCGACCGCATGTTACGTACTCCTCAGGTACGTACGTGCTGACTCAGGAGATGGGGTGTGGGTACAATCCAAAAAAAAGGTTATTAAGGGCGCCACGGGGTCTTTTGCGATTAGCAGGGTAGACCACGAAACCTGTTTTATAGGAATCCACTCATTAAAAAAAAAAGATAATAATATTTATTATATTTATTTTGCCTACGTTATAAGCCGTATCGCGGTACTTCCATATCGCCGCAAAGAATATCATATGGAAATCTAGAATTCAAAAAAAACCTTGCAAACTAACACTAACTACACTAAACCACTTAATCATTAAGTTGCCGTCGCCAACCAGTCTGTACTTATCAACGATAATTGAAAGGAAAACATTGAAAATAGGACACTTAGCTTTTAGTGAAGTTAACCATCCTTCCACGTGGTTTCCTAGTTTTCCCGTTCAGTATCCAGATCCCCTTTTTTTTTTTTTTTTTTTGCGAACTCCTTTTTAAATAAGTGCACTTTCATTTATTTATTTACTGTGTAATTAATTTTTTTTTGATGAAAAATAACTTTGTTACAACACCTTTTTTTTATTGAAGTCTCGATCTTGCGTTTTCACTCGCTGATAGAAAAACTGGAAGAGAGGCCTGCTTGCTTTTTGCAGAGCTGTTGTTGCCTCCTCTTCATGTCATTCTCGAATTTTCGAGAATTCGAACTTCCGCTTTTAACATTGCTGCCAATATTATATTGCATTTTTAAATGATTTACACACTTATTGTTTATTTCACATAATTAAATTTCATTTATATTACAACCTTATATAGTTGTGAAATTAAAATTGCTTGTTTAAGTATGTTGTTTTTGTAGCTTATAGCTATTTCGATATATATATATTTTGAGTCTTTACTTATTTTGTTGTTAAGCTTTTGTTATAATATTTACTTTGTTGGAGGCTTTAGATTCGTAAGGAGATCTGGACTAACCTTTTTGTTTTCTGTCTGATTTATATGTTTGCGACGTCATTACATATTTATAAATATGTCTAAATCTCTTCACGGGGAGGAAGGTTCAGCAACGCTCATCCGTTATAGCTACATTGATTGATTTACTACAAGGCTAGTTGGTTGCGTGAGTACAAGATCAAAACACTTAGTGAAATTTAGTAGTTCAAACTCAAATTCGGGATTTTTAATAGAAAGTTAGTCTACCTTTTTAGAGATGTGCAAATTTTACATTTACCTTAAACTTATATTAGAATCAAAAGACTAGAGTTAATACAATATTAACAATGTTATGAGTACTAACAGATCAAAATCTATAAAACTAGAAATTCATGTACTTCTAGCTGCCTAACTAAATAATAATATAATAATAATAACTATGTAGTACGAATATGAAAGTACCTCTTAACTCTATAAACAATTGGTACTTCTTATCTACTATCTTGTCGATGATTAGTCGCAGTGACGAGCAATGATGATTGGTGGCCATACAAAATATGTTGGTGAAATGCCAATATAAGATCTGCACTTGTCGTTCAAGAAACGTAACTACTCTTCGTTGTCACTCTCTAACTAGAGTGAATGTATGTCGTAAGCGAGATTACGTAGACTTTCCCAATAAGCGAGGCTGAACGAATCTCCAAAATTCTGAAGTCATGGCTCGTTCCACAGAAGAAATTGAATCGGTTGTGAAAATTTTGTGGTTCTGGAAAGAATTTGGCAGGAGCATCAAAAATCTTACAAACGACACGCACAACATTAAGGACGCACACAAAATGATTTTGGAGGCGTAACACGCACTGAGGAACAAGTTGAAACTGTAAAAAACAACACCGTTTCTTAGGATAATTTACTGAACTCTGACTACTGTCACTTTCATGCTCAAGTTCAGGATCATACTATGTACTGTTCGATCGAGTTGGGCACACAAAGCAAAATCATACCGCCACAGCGACAGATAAATTAATGGTGAATTTTTTTCAACAAAACCGAACGGGCACTGAACTGAACCAGAATCTGTGAGATCTAAACCGAATTTAGCTTTGTCCGGAACGGAGACAAGCTGAAAAGAATGCAAGAAAGTAGAATATCTGAAAATGTTCGTCTCTTCTAATGGTTTTAATAAAAAAAAAAAAACTACTTCAATAGAATAATTGTATTTTCACAAAATGTCCACACATCCACACTTTAATTACAAATACTTTCGATTTGACGTTTAGCTCCGAACCGTAACCACAAATTTTCATGGAACAAGAAAACTCAAAACCGGTACAGAAACCAAACATAGAATCGCTGTGAAAAGAACATACGTGCGGAAACAGTTCTGTGTTAGTGTGGTGAAAAAAATACTTTAGGTTTTGGAACCGAACGAGTTACGGTTCAGTTCAGGTGAAAAGAATTCACCATAAGTCCCGTGACACACGATGATACACATTCTAGACTTGACACGACGTAAAACAGGTTTTTGTATCGAATGTGTATCAGCCCATGGTACACGTAGTTTATACATGGTTGATACACGTTCTTGATGCAGGAAAGAAAATTCATCATTTCCGTATGTTCTATATGCACACAACCCGTGTACACGCATACATATGTAATAAATTACTCGTGTATCATCCGAGTCTAACCCTCTGCACTAAATTGAGATATATACGAAAATGTTCTAAAATAGTGCTAAGAAAACAGTTTTTAGTACGGTGTATCGCGTGTGTATCATCGTGTGTCACCGGACTAAGAATGAAATCAGGTATTTCACGAAAATTTTCCAACCCGTGTAAACAAGATATATTTTGTTGCGGTTGTATTAGTGCGGCACAATATGTGGATTAGGTTTGAATTTTGATGCATAATTTCTCTCCAAAGTGCAGCACAATTGTAGAGATTTCTCTTTGCTTGTTTTAACCCCTTCCCTAGAAAACCGGTTTGCATACTGTATCAGGAATAATCGTGTGGGATGGCCCAAAGAGAGTTTGATTTTTTTTTGTTTTTTTTTTCTTTTTTTGCTTACACTTTCACTTACCGATAGTTTTTTTCAGTTGCCTTCCAGCAGTATATTTATAATTTGTGTCTTACCCTCATTAACTAGTGAGTTCGCCCCCATAGTGTACTTAATTTCCTCACTAAAACACTGTGAAATAATTATGTATAGATAAATCATGGAGTATGTGGGCGTAGAAAATATATTGTCAGTTTGGCAATCAGGATTTCGTCCAGGTCATAGTTGTCAATTTCCACTCCTAAAGGTCACATCCGATAACCATAGGGCTCTTGACAATGATAATTTAGCAGTACTGGTCGTTCTCAGTGATTCAGTGAGTCACGCTAAGTTGCTCTGTAAACTTGACACTAAATCACGAAGCCATATTTTGTGTATTTTGTAAAAGTGCAGAATTCTATATCCGCTTCCTCTGATGTTCCTCAAGGTTCGCTCTTAGGCCCTATTCTCTTTTTGCTCTATATAAATGACCTGACCTCTGTTGTGGATAGCGCTTCTGTGCACTTGTATGTCGATGAGGCTTATTTTCCTTCATAGGTTAATTTATTCTAAATCCCCTGCATATTTTTCCGAAAGCCTACCATTCTTGCACTCGAATAGAGGTCTTCATCTGCTTGTCCCGAGAAGTACATCTAGTTACGGTGAATGCTTTTACTTCATCCAAATTGTCCAAAAATGGAACTCTCTTCAAAATTTTATTCAGTGCAAAGGCTCCGGCCTGACCTTTGCTAAACTAATCAGTATTAGATTTTGGTTTGTATTGATTCTTAGACGAAATTACTTTTTAATTTTTTTTCTCTTCTTGTCTTTATTTCTTTACGCTCTTCATATTTAAGTTTTCTTTTTGATCACAAGAAGAACCGTTTGTGAATTTCTCACATTTCCTATTTCCCTTGCTTTTTTTCTTTCTGGCGTACTACTCCTTAAAATAAAAATCTTATTAATTAAAAGAAAAACGTCTTAAGGATTTTGCAGATATTCATATAAGTAGAGTATAGTAGTGGTGGTTGACAGCATAATAAAATTGAGACTCCGCGCAATATAACTAACATCTGTATATAGAAGTAGGTGAGGAGTTGAACGACGCACCTATCAAGTTCAGTCCATACAGACAAATAATAATGTAACTAAGAAAAAGTTTATGGTACCTTTGACTGGAATTTTTGTACACACACACACCTGCTGGATCACATTACGTCTATACACTGCGGATGGAATTCAAACTTACTTCTGAACTATACTTCGTATACAAAATCAACTAAAAAAAAAAATCCCAGGCACAATGTTCGTCGCACTTCCTTAATCCAAGAAGTATCAAAACTGCCTTGGCTAAGATAAATTCGTGTTGAAAGAAACTGTAAGAAAATCCAGCACCAGCAAAACTGTCATCCCCGATGGCATATTGTCGCAGGATAACTTCTGATAGTGATTTCAACATTCCTAAGGGCTTGTTTCCTACTTTTACCCATAAAACTTTCACTTTTGTTTATGTTGTTAGGCGTAACCGATGTCGGAAACTTTCATTTCTATCTTCACTGGAATTGACCATTGACCAATGATTCTAGTGTCCATCTCTGAGCGTATTTATATACATTGCGTACACCCCCTCCCCCCTCCACCCTGTCTATAGCTGTATGACGAGTACCAACAAAAAAAAAGTATTTTCTTGCTCCCCAGGTTTTTTTTTTCTTTTGACGAAACGAAACCAAAGGTGAAACTAACAGAAAGCCAAGAGGCTACGCATCATTCTGGAGTAAAAAAAAAGGAAGAAAATTCGATGAGTTTTCCCGTAGTGATGGCAAAGTCACTTCACTGGATTTTCCTGGATACTTTTTGATGAAATTAAGTTTTGTCGATTCTACTTTTTGTTGTTGTTGCTGTTGTTGTTAAATGTTGTCGTCATCGTCGTACGTTATTAGAGTAGGCTTTTTTTTTAAGGACTTTGACTTGTGTAGGTAGGTACATCATACATACACATACATATGTACATAATTTATTGGAGGAGATACATAATAAGTTTTGTCATGAGATATTAAAAAGTTTTTATAGAAATTTCAAGTTCGAGGTGGAAAGTTTTCGGAAATAAGGAAACGTTTATCCTTCCATTACCGATTTTTTCTCCCCTCACAGATTTATTTGATTGTTTTGTGTCGTTTTTAGTACTTTTACCATTGGGTTCAAAAGTATGTATATGGGGCAGTTACGAGAGGGTATTTCGTTTTTGGATGAAGATGGCGTGAGTTGTAAATTTTCATAATATTTGTCTCTGCTTGTAGAAACTATTAGATTTAGAACATTCTGAGCTTCTGATAGACAGTCCTGGACTGAAAAGAGAACCTTATCGGACCTTCCCCGGTCAGCTCTAAAATCTTTACAAACAACTCGTTCATAATTGAGAACCGGTAGGCTGTTTACTTTCTCAAGCCTGGCATTTGCTTGAATTCCCTACACTCACTTGGAGGGTTCACTATTGGTATTAGGTTGAGGTCTGCGCTATTGCAATAGCAATGGTTGATAAGAAATGACGTTGCTAACCTTTCAGACAGTCAGGCAGCCTTCATGGCTTTTATTTGGCTGTCGGATAACATCTAGGTTGCTCATGGACTGCAGAGCATCTACGGATAAGCCGTATGTAAATAAAATGGTGTTTCTACAAATGATACCTAATATGGGATTTATGTGGAAGGAGAGGCCGAATCCCCAAGCCATATCCAATTCTAGATGCTCTTTCTTTGACCAGGACCTGTTGTCATCGAAGTGGATATTCGTGCGAAGCATTACATATATGAAACTGGTTATTGATGGGCCAAATTGGAAGTACACAAATTTTCTTTTCCGACTCAGAAGAAAACAATGCAGAACTGTGGTTGGTAACGTTCACTGGCCACAACTTTTTTTCAGGTTCTTCTAACAAAGATGGGAGCCTTTGACAGTTCTGTCCTAGTCCTGTCTCTCCTGATAGAACGGAGAGCTTATGACAACTGAGCACTTTCTATGTGTTTGCCGATCTTGTTCAGATCGCGATGGTTACTCTTGGGTCTGTCCTCCTATCTACGGTTGATAAGCTGAAAATCTTACGTTATCTAGTCCTGATCAGCTTTATTAAAAGGACAGGAAAGTTTCGGTGATTGACCTTTCCTTTCTACCATATTAGCACAATGGGCCGCCTTGTCCCCGTGCTTGGGATCTTTGGTCGTCCTGCTCCGAAATTAAAAAACAAAAGAGCCGACAGCAAATGTTGAGGGTCTCAAAATTAACCAGATTAAATTGTATGCAATCGAGGGGCTTATGCTAAGCAATTTTCAGCACATATATTGTAGGTAGTTTTAGTAGTTAGTAGCATAAGCTCAAAATCGGAGTAGGCATTCAAGATAATCGCGTGTGTGTGGATTTTGGCAGACTTCATTCTGTACACAAGAATTTGTGGTCCTGGTAATCGCTTAGGTTGTATCGAAGTTACATAAATCTAAGCTTAGACATAGGCAAATTAGCCCATGCAGAGCAATCAAGATTGCCCACAACAGAGAACCCGGCGGCCGAAAAAGAACACGCTGTTAATTAATAGCTCAGTAGTGGACCCGTGCTGGTGGCGTGATAGCAGAAGCAAGTATTCTACAAACGGCGCCAGCAGCCAGAGTTCCTATAAGTAGCAAGCTGCCAGTACTGAAATCAATCAGTTGATCACCGATCACTTAGTCAAACACAAGACATCATCTGACACCAAGTCGCGGACTAGACCGCGAAGTAAGTAATCCGACACCTAGAAAGCAACTTTGACCCAAAGGAGTTAACCGCAATCAGCAGGAAACCCTTAAGGTGGAATTAGATTGAAATATTGGACGCGAGGCGGGCGTCGCGTGCGACGAGTTGGAAAAAATATGCTGTCAGATTGAACGCGTTGACATTTGAGTTTCGCCAAATTTTTTTTGAATTTTTTGTTATAAATTAACTCACATTTATACAAGTTACGCAATAAACATTTTTGAAATTCCTGTTTTGCCTTCAGAAATAAAAACAAATCAGGCAGCAGTACAAATTCCAAAGGCGTTAGGTTAAATTGAACGAGTACGGGACGAAAAGAAGAATTTCGTCCGATTTTTGTGTCGGGAGCGTCGCGTGTGGTGGTAATCTTAACACTCCCTATACAACAAGCGGACATTCGATATTACCTGTCAACCCGTGCTACATGAGTTACGCGTTTAAAATTTTCAATCTGACTACAGCTTTAGACTGACTACAAAGGTCAGTCAGCCACTGATAGATTTGTCAGTTGCTTCTCAGCAGCTCGACTAACCATATGTCCCGTCCTGTCCGCGTAAGTCGTGTTAGCCTAATTCGATGGCAAGAGCATGTTAATTGTGTTGGCCTAAGAATTTGTAGGCTCAGGTATCAATTCCGTCCCCGTAACCCCCGGGTTGGCCTATCTGAAGGCAACGCATGGTAATCGTGTTGGCCTGAAGGAAGAGTGGTGAGCGCACACTCCCACCCAAAACCCTCGAGAATACTTCCAAGCCATATGAAACAGAAATCTATATGTGTGCGTTGGGAGTCCGTTCTCTAAAATGTTCTATATTGATTCTTATGGAAAAGTGCCAAACGTTGACATTTTATATGCTATAGAGGCTAAGCTACTATCCATAGAGGATCTTTACTTGGATCTTTACTTTACTTTACTTAACAAAATAATAATATAGTTTTCATTACAAAGTAACCTTACCATTTTACGCTCAATAACTCGCAGCTGAGTAATAATTGCATGTGTGTATGTGCAGCCGGAGTCCGAATCTGTGGGCAGCAACATTCGATTTCATCAGCAACGGCACAGCGTCATATACAATGATTATTCAGCTGAGAGTTTTTGCTTGAGGAATCGTAGTCATTTGGTTCAAATAAATTTTTTTAAATAATTTTATTAGGAAAAGTATAAACATTTTTATTTCGGTTCAGAAGATAAGGAAGCAAGCTTAAGATTATGAGAAGATCATTTTTCTGTATTAATAGTAGTTTCGGGCGGAGGAGCTATTCAAATCAAACTTTTGTCAGTTTTACATAAGAACACTGCAAATATTTTAAAATGTTAAGACTCCGTTGGGGCTCTCATGTAGTAGTGAGGGAATCTGTTTCATGGCTTGTGAAGTATTCTTCCAGCAAACATTGATATGAAAAATTATCAGCGTGATAATTGGAGGATATCTTCCAGTTATCATCTTCGGAATATTTGAGCAATATAAATGGATGAAAATTGCTTTCTTTTAAGTTGCTCAAGCAATAATTAGATGATATCAGTTCGGTTGCTTGCAATTTCAGTTTTACCTTCCTCCACACGAAAAGAGGACGATAATCAAGGCCAAACTTCTCTTCTTAGTTTCGCCTGGCGAATGCATTGATGAAAAGCCGGATGTTTATTTTTAATGAAGAAGATGCGTTACCTGAAAATTTAAGTCTGTTCATTCTGGTTTAATAAGTGTTCGGATTAAATTATACTTAAGTTTCCTACATATACAGGGTGTCCCGTATGTGGTCTGGCACCCGAGGGCTACGGATGCGTCATGCTTAGACAAACAAAAAATTATACGGGTGTGGGGAGGAAATCGTAACGGTTTCCGAGATAACGGAACTTTAGGATATTTGGATATGTATTTATAGATCACGCTATAACTTCTGAACGTTACACCCTATGATGTTGATTTAAACTTTGGTAGATAGACCTTTTCAATGGTCTATAATTTTTTTCCCTAACCCGTAACTACTATTTTTATCAAAAAACACGTCATCAATATCAATTTTTCATATTGAATTTAAAAAGCCCAAAATCTAAGCTTTAAAATGACCCAAAATGTAACCCTTTCTGCTATTTTTGCACTTTTTCTTAAGCATCTCCAGCGAAAATGGCTGAAAAAGTTCTATAAGTGCCTGAAAGTAGGCAATTATATTTTGGAAATGACTTTTTTCAGCCATTTTCGCTGGAGATGCTTAAGAAAAAGTGCAAAAAAACGCAGAAAGGGTTACATTTTCGGTACAGAATGTGATAGGACGTTGGAATCTTTGTACTGAGTTACATAGACTAAATGTCATCACAGGAAAATCAAACGGGACAAATGGTATGTGATGGTTTTTTGTTTTCGGGTGCTACTAGATTCCAACAGGATTTTGTGATAGGCACGTGCAAGTAAGATTAATAATACTGGAAATTGTCTTACCTGTCTGAGATATAGAGGGCATTTAGTCTCTTGTGTGTCTCTGTATAACCGCTAGTTACTTCCGATGCTTTTCTTAAAAATACGGAAAGAACTGGAGCAAATCCTTTCCAATATTCGACAGATATTCTGATTATGTTTAAAATTAAATAAAATTAAACTGCTTATCTGACTGGTGTTAACTGCTGATTTTGTAGCTGTACCAGTTGATTGTAAAATTGTTGTGTTACTTATTATTTTTGAAATCCACTGAAATATCGTAGTGGTCGAAGAAGTCTGAATAGAATTTTACTCCTCTATTACTTATGATAAATAATTCGTTTAAGTGAGTATAATTAAGTACCTACTTACCTGAGTAAGATTTAACTTCTCATCACATTAGTCAAAGAGCCTGTCTAGACCGCGCTAAGTCGACTAAATTAAAACTAATATGCAGTGGTCTAAACATTCCGTATTACGAGAAATTAGTCTTACTTTAATCCGGTATCTGATGTGGTATTGAATTAAAAAATTAGTATTAAACTTAGACATAAACCTCACATAAAGACGTGTTTTCAAACTTGTTCATTAATAAAGAAAATTTTTATTTAATTTTAATGAAAATGATATGAATTAAGCAGGAACAATATGCGAACTGGTCAGAAGAAATTATTCCAGATGATAAAAAATTTAGAAATTTGGAAATTTTTAATTTTTTTTGTATATGCAAACTCAAAATATTATTTTTCATTTTCCTCTTGGATAAGTAAGCAGATCTGACAAATTTTTAGGGACCGAACCAGTTATGGCCTTTTAAGACAAAAAATCAACTTTACCTATTATTCCGGAGCGATAATACTTTGAAGCTGGATAGGCTTTTTAATTTATCTGGCAAAAATAAAAAGCCAGCTTGACTAGAAAAAATAAAAAGCTGGGCTCGCTATTTATATTTTTACCGAAAAAAAGCTTCAAAACTATTACCGGCCAGGAATAAGCTTTTTTCGTAAAAATTCATAACTGATTCGGTCCCTGAAAATAAGAGGCAGCTTGGCTTTTTATATTTCCGGTTTCAAAACCTGTTACTTCCAGCTCGAAAAAATAAAAAGTCGAGCTGGCTTTTTATTTTTGCCAGATAAAATAAAAAGTCTTTCCAGCTTGGTTTTTTTTAGCTTTTTTTAATAAAAAGTTAAGTTTTCAAAAGCTCTGCAGGAATCGAAACATGAGACATCTTTTGGTATATTCCACTAATTTCCACGATCATGATTTATTCCAGCTTTTTTTGTTTAAAATTTTCAAAATACCAGTTATTTTCGGTCCCTTCAAAATTTGACAACTGTCAAAGCCTTAATACGAGCGGACTGAACGACAGCCGGATTAATACTGCGTAAGTTGACTTACGTAAAACTATTCCTAAATAGCTGCGATCTAAAAGTACTCAATATGTGTGCAGAGTTAATAGGTACTTCAATTTCGACAGCAATATGAATTTTTTTATCTCCTGATTAAGTTTTATGATTTATTTAGCGTACGCTTCTGCATTAAAAAAACCGTCTGCCAAAAAGTATATTGAAAAAAAAAATTGTAGGAACTATTAAGGTTTACCCTGTATATGTATATTTTTCTCGTTAATTAAAAACACGGTGAAGGCATTACCAGTGAGGGAAACTGTCTGGTAGATGAAATTATTATGGGAAAATTCTATATATTCTGAAGTTGCTGATTGACCATGTTTTAAAAAACATTCAACATAACTTGCAAAAAAAAACTCTGTATTGCAAAAAAAAAAAATCACAATTTTTGCAAAACTTGTGGACGTAAATTTGGCTAAACTTTATTTTTCTTATTTACAACAAGGACGAAAAAATTTTCGAATTCACTTAAATACTGCTTTTTTTTTGTTGCCTTAAATTATGCAGAACAGAAAGCTAATAACGCAGGCCTCATATTTTCCTCAGTATTTTTCTATCGCAAAATAATTGGAAAAAAATTGAGTTCATAACTTCCCTTTAGAAAATTACAATGAACAGCGACAAGTCCAATTCTGCCAACATTAAAGACATAAATTCGCGATTTTTTTTTTTTGCTTTTCTACATTTTTCTTTTATATATTAGAAGGAGGGTGAAGGAGAGGCGGGTGCGGGGCGGGGGGATTCAAGACCAGTTCCAAGGCTTTTAGTTCAATGAACATCAATTTTAAAGAAGAAATGCTCCAGAGCACCACTCCCTTTCCATCTCAAGGATGAAATAAGGACGAAATTGAACTCCAATAAATTCAAATGAAAGCTAAACAGCATTTTACTTGTGTGGGAAATTGGTTGGAAGCCTTGAGTGTTTTCAGCTTTATGACCGCAACTTTTCGGTGTTTTTTTTCTTCTAATTTTTTATGCAGATGGCTACACATACGTGAAGCGTTTCCAAACAGAGAATAAATGGGTTTACAACATACGCGACATTTTGAGACGTATGGAAACATATATCATATGTAGGTATAGAGGATATGTGCGAGTTTTATATTAAAGAGCGGTAAATTGTTCAGCCATAAAGAAATGTTTTTTTTTTCGGTAAGAACACGTCATAACTTGATGGAAAAATGCTTTTAACTTAATGATATACTGCCGCGTGCCATGGATCTATGTTGTATAGTATCAAAAAATGTTAATGGTACCGCGGAGCGCATTCCGACTATAACTTTAGAGATGCGACATGGCACCTGTAAGCGGCGAGGTTCAGAAAATATTCACAGATGCTGTAGTTATTATAGGAAGACAGGCAGCTGGTTCCTTCTATCTTAGATGGAAGAATCTGAGGTAGAGCAATAAACCGCCCTATGAAATAGGGGTAACAAATGGTAGATACAAGGACGTAAAATATATATAATTCGTATCCCCGCGAATATTTCCTTATTATACGACATGGTGATGCTATATTTATTGATATTATGATTCTCAGGCGCCTTTGTGATGAAATCATTAATCAAAATGAAATAGGATTAAGTTTTTGAGGGGCTTTAGAACAATGCGGCGTACGTATATCAGGAGGAAATTTACATTTAGCAAAAGCTTCCTGAGTGGTTTTAAAATCCTGCGGTGTCAGAATTTGCACAGATGTATACATACATGTGAAACTTTGGGGTGGTATACGCATTCATAATACATACATTCATACATACATACATATATAGATATATATGTAATATACAAAGGCCTTATGTAATTCAAAGTCGCAGAAAAAAAAACGACATTCCACAATGACTATGTACATCATTTTATACATAGTACCCATGTAGCAATCCCAGAGCAGATTAAAGTCAATCTTTTCTATTTTTTCATGTTGAGCTGAGCCTATTGCTTCCGGCAGTGCCTAAACAAAACTTCGTATAAATTGAAATTTTTTGCGCTACTGTGTATACTTTCGGATAACCTAAAACTCGGAATTCAATGCAACAGGATCAAACGGAAGATAGCAGATAGGTTTTTGGAATGTTTCGACAGGTTCTTTGGATAACTCCAAACAAATGGAATTTTTGAAATGTTGGTTTTATTTCGTTTTTTATAACAAAAAACAACCTTGTGTTCTGAGTGAAGTGGTTTTTTTTAATGCTAAATGACTCATTCATTTCATAGTAGAAAATGTAGCTAAACAGAATTCCCCTCTTTTTTCAGTAATTGGCACAGAATTGGAATTGTATCAACCACAAATCCTAACTTCAATCTAATTTTTCATTTGTCCAAATCGTGGTGTAGCTCATTATTTGTCAGCTGATATTTTCTCTCCAGTATAAATGACGTAAGAAAGTTCCATTGAGTAGAAATTTTTAGACAAATTAAGGAAACTTAACCCCCTGATTCTAAATAAAAGATTCTTTAGAGATCTCTTAACCTCTTAAATTTATCAAGTCAGATATCTTAGCAGAATTAGTATTCTACATAATCTTAACTTTAAGACATTATGACGCTTTGGAGAATCTGAACACTCTCCTTTCAGTTAGCACAGATTTTAAAGACAATTAATTTCATAAGAAGGATGAAGAAGAAATAATTTTTTGCGATAATGGCAAAATAGGGCCAACCCACACGTAGCGAGCACGAAACACGCACATTTTGCAACACTTGTGCTCAGACGTGTGATCATAATAATTTTGCTACCCTGTACTGTATGATTACCGAACTTTTATGAATTTTATGAATTTCCTAATACCAGGAGACAGACTTGCAATTTCATAATTGATATTGCAATTATGTTAATTGCAATGTAAAATTTCAGAGACACACTTTCGCATCTGAGAAATTAATTACAGAACTAATATTTGATTTGTCATTTGACTTAAGAAATTTTCGCACACATACAAAATGTGAGTAAATATTGTGACTTTAGTTGTTTATATGGAAAACAAAAACGAAATAGACACTTCAATTTGACAAGTGTCAAACAGTGTCAACAGTGTCAAAGTGTCAACAGAAAAAATTGCAGTCAACATTGCAGTATTAAATTCGGTTCTAAAAGGTTCGTGTATTAAATAATTATGGTTTATAACTAGGGTTATATCGCAATAAACTCGTATACCGCATTTTCAATATTGATTACTTAGTGTACACCGAGCGCATATCGAGCTGTTTCTCAGTATATAGAGACGGATCTTGCAGTTTAGCGCAAATTGCAATATTGAAATTGCAAGCCTGTCTCCGGTATAAGATTGGTACCAATTAATATCGTAATTATTCCGTTTATCCTAGATATCGAAGGTATGCTTAAATTGAGGATTTTGTTACGTCTAACAGGATTTTCGTATAAACAATAATTGTTTGCAAAACTTTAAAGTGGCGATAACATTGTCGAGTAATGGAGATTATCTTAATGCTGTGTCATTTCAATTAATTTAAAGGCTAGAAATTTTGGCATTCTGAAATTCTCTATAATTACAGCCTCAGAAATAGCAAACGGATCAAAGTCGTCCCTCATGTTTCGCAGAACTATCCACTGCGCACAGCTGATAATGTCAAATTGTATAATTACTTAAACTTCACAAACTTGTACATATTTATATAATAAGTATATACGTGTATATAAATATGGGAATACGAAATTTCCGCCCAAGATATCTTCTAGTAGCACCACAGCTCTTATCACAGGAGTACCAACCAACAGAAGAAGAAGACATGGTAGAACATGGGAAGAGATGAAACACAGCGATTGTCACCACTTGCCGACCGAGATCTAAGGGAAAAGAAAGCACGCAATCGTCAATCACCCTTTTTTTTTAATCAATTATATTTTAAACTTTTTTTATTTTTCCCGGACGGGAATCGAACCCACACTTGTTAGAATCGGTCAAAGATGGAGAAGGAAGAATTTTAAGAACATTTATTTTTAACGATTCTAAATCAAATCATAAATACAAGAGGAAAAAATAACTGACTCGTCTGGGGTTTGAAGCCGGAACCTTCCGCTTTCCGGGGGACTGTTCTTACCAGTGAACTTATATTAAGAAATAATTGACAGCTAGTTTTGCTTACTAGAATACCAAATCTTCACTAAAGTTAAGAGGTCAGCTGACTTCTCACATCCTTTAACTCTTTACGCAGTATACCAATTTCTGTTAACGGGCTTTCACAGTGCAGTTAAGAGACTAAAGGCTCCTATCTTTCAAGTAGAATCTGGGTGTTAAATTATGCTATATAGGTCAGGCAAGAATGGAGATGCTCCAGCAAGTCTAGTCTTGGCCAAAAACTACTACACAGATAATTTTATGTGATCGCATTGTTCGGATTAAAAATTTCTCTACAAGTCCGTCCACTTTCTTCTAACTTATTCTTTCAAAGTTTCGGAAGTCTTTAACTCGGGGAATTTGTATTGAGAATTACGAAAGTCGCTATTCCACTCGACAAAACTCTCGGCTGTTTTAGTTGTGGAGAAGTAAGAAGAATATTTCTCAACTGATAGTATTGTCTGTTTTTGCTGCATTTTATGAAAGTACCCAGGTACCTAGGAATTTCCAAATTAAATTATGGATTCACTGCATATCCTGAGTATATTTACAAAAACAAATTGTGGAAATCCTTGCAATACTACAGAGAAAAATTTAAATCAACCGCAAAAGGGTCAATTTGGTCGCTATAGAAATTTTAAATATGCACGTTAAAGGTTTTGATGTAGGATGTAATCGCATCTACATTTTGTCTTCTAATTAGATGTGTAACTAGTTTTTAAGTCCGATAAATGGTTTTGGAGATAACTGCAAAGGAAGTGAATCAGTCCTTTTTAAGGTGGAAAAATGGCAGTTTTTTAGTACGATACTGGACATATTTTCAACTCTTCGTTGCGAAGAACTGGTAAGTCGTGAAATAAAGGACGGAAGAAATATATCCAAAATATACGAACTGGGGTGTATATGACCCAAGTGCAAAAAATCCGTTTTTCAGCAGTTAAATATCAGTACTGACGTTAAAACGTTCAAAAATAAGCTAAACCCCTCAATTACACTCTCCTCCCTCTCCCCTCTATGAGGGGCGGTACTAGTACGACCCCTATCCTAAAAAAAACCCTTCCCTAGAAATTGTTCACATTTTTATACTATAGAGCCTAAATACATCGGGAAAATAGTCCCGAAAGCTCTCACACCCTCCCACACAGAGTTAGGTATCCTTCAATAATGCGAAAATGAAATTTACTGCCGAGGTCCCTCAAATCTGCAAACTACCGTTAATCGAAATAAAATATTACCTATAAGACCCGTGCATACCTAATTACCGAAGCAATTTCTCAGTTTTTTTTATTGATCTTACAGACCCTGAGGTTATCCCTGCGACTTATTGCAACTCCTGAATTTTTTTTCGTTCTAATTTTATTTTCCGTTAATTCGTTCCCATTTTCATCTCCACAACCTCCCTGCACCCCCCCCCCTCCCAGAGCTCCCATTTTTTTATACCACATGAATTCCCCTCCTTCTCTCCATTCTTCCAGTATATTGGAAAAATTTGAAAAACCCACCTCAAAAACTACCCTTTTACAAAAACATTTTTATTTTATCTGGGCGTTAGGTGGTAAGAGACACATGCACCTCGAATATTAAAAAAAGTTTGACACCCTCTAGGTAGAACAAAAACTAACACCCTTTATCATTTCTAGTAATTCGCACTTTTTCACACTTCGCTCGTTTTCCCTAACTCCCTACGTATGCTAGAGAATCGTGAATGGAGAGTTAGGAAGTTTTTATTGGGGAAAATGAAAATTCTCATCTCCTAAACTCCCTAACTCTCCGTGTTACAGAATCCGGCCCCAGATTTTATTTTGGATGCTCTCTACCAGTTCTTCCTCCATGCATTTTCTGCATGCGTTCCGAATGTTTACCAAAGAAGCAGTGTTCAGTTTTAATGCACTAAGATTTCGCAGGTCAGTACGGTTCCTCTACATCTACAATTAGCCAGCTTATATGCATGTAAATCTAGAATCCTCATCGCTGATTCTCTGGATTCTTTTGGCAAGCATAGATTCATTGCTGAACCATTTCTGGTCAGAGCATAAGTTGTCTCATTTCCTGGAATATCACCCAGCAGAGAATAACTCTCTGGTAAGCACCAGGTTTTCCGAACTCACTGAAACAACGTTGAACTATAGGCTCGAGCTAATGGTATTCCAGTTCAGAGCTTTGATTGTAGCTTAACTCTCAATAAATATAAATCTCCTTAGGTATGTTATAAGTTGTTTTGGGCTATTTTATTGCGTTTCTTATACCTACAGCTTCCGCTTGGAAGACACTACTATAGTCGGGTAGGTAGTACGAATCTTGTGTTTGAGGGGGGTACTGAGTATACCACGGCTCCCACTTCCTCAACCATTCTTGAATCATCTATAATGATGCATATGTCAGAGTCATTTGCCATGCGAGTATCCTTCCGCTTATCTCTACTAACTAAGATTCCTTAATTGAAAAACTTTTTTCTAAGTCTAGCTGTGGAAGAGTGTAATTCGTGGTTCCCCGTATGCAGTTCTAGAAACATGACTTTAGTATTCTGCTCTGAGCTTGATCACTCTCTCTGTCTAAGTAGGTACAGTTTTACCATGAATCTCAAGGGAATCTCAAGGGGCAGAAGCTGGAGCATATTCTCCATTGCTACCATTGGTACTGTTCAAAAAGTTTCTGTGCGGTAATACATAAGCAGAGAGCTGCATCTGTATTTTGGAAGGACTCTCCAGGTGAGTCGCTCTCTCTAGAACACCGCACCACACCAAGATTTCATAGATCAAGAAAGATTTTACAAAATCGTTTTACATTCTACGCGCGATGCGACGGTGGATGCTCCATCTCTTGCCAACATTTTCCTTGCAGACATAAAGTACAATGGCCACCTTTTTGGCACGTTCATTCACATTTATCCTCCAATCTCCAATAAATTAAATGTATTTTTGCCTCAGAATCATACAAATACGTAAAAAAATTTCTACAGATTTGTTTGTTTTTGATGTGTGTGCATGTTCATCCGACATCCACTGTCAACTTAAACAAGGTTAGTTTGCTTCATAAAATCTTAGTCACGTATAATCTGCCATTAAAATTTTAGAATAATCCTATTCACGACTTCACCCTAATCACATCTGCTTGACTGCGTTTCTGATTATTGATTTAATTAATTATGATAAGTTAACTATTCTTGTCTTGTTACAATGTAATAGGGTATTCGGCTCGGTACACACAATAGACAATGGCGCTCATATTATCAATTCAGGTTCAATTTAATTCAAATTAATTTTTTTAATCGAAAATAATCTATTTTAAAGTGAATTAATAAGATTTTAGTGGTACTACAGATGTGGTGCCACAAGGATATATTTTAGGTCCCTTTGATTTTTTCTTTTCATATAATTTATATATAATATTTTGGCCTCGGTGATTCAATAGTAAGCGTGCTGGTCTATCATGGGTTCGAATGCCACCTTGAGTTGCCTTATTAGGAGTTTTTTTATGAGTCTCGCGTCATTTGCGATCCGCTTATTCTGTGCGTATTTTTGTTTTGGTGAATCTGCTTTATTTGGACTCTCGTATCTTCATTCAAGGTGCTCTCAAACTTAGGGGGGTTGGGTGCAGAGCTTAATTGGGGGGCGGCAGACGAAGCCCGAATTTCGATTTTCCCCTCAGAGGAGGGGGAGGGGGAATTGACTCTTGACTCCCTGGACAGACTTTGATGCGCTTCGGTTTATAGATTAGTATTGGCCTGAGGAACAAAATGCACTAAGCGTTCATTCTGGACAGCACTTGGTACATCTCCCATACAGAAACTGTCAATGTGCTTTATGAAGTCCATAGTACGATTAGCCTTGTTCACAATGGAGAGTATAATGTTCCTTGAAAGAAAACCAAGAGTTAAAAACAACGCCCAAATCCTTTGTTTTGTCGAGTCTAATTAATGAATTTCCATCTACCGAGTAATCGAAGTGGAATCGAAACTTCTTATGTACACAACAAAAACAAATTGTAGTGCACTTGATTGAATTCAAAGGTAAATAATTATTTGAGCATCACGTATGGAAAATGGCTAAATCAGAGCTTAGAAAAACACAACGACTTTCGTCCGAAAATGTACGAAATAATTTGTGCGTCGTCAGCGTAACAAAGAATCTTGAAATTAGCCCAGAATTCAACCAGATTCATTGATGTAAATAATAAGCAATTAAGGACCAAAGTCACTGCCATGTGGCACACCAGAAATATTCTTATTTTCAGCATACATAAAAAAAATCTTTGTGTTTGGTTTGATAAATAGGAAAATAACCAATTTGCAAAAGGACAAGAAAACCCAAGGTTGGTAAGCTTATAAATGAGAATTTTATGATTGAATCCGTCAAATGTCAGAAAAGCGTTTGACAGATTCAATCTTAAAATTCAAATCAAATCCGTATATAGTAATAATGAGCCGATTTACCGCCTCTGTGGTTGGGATATAAAAGAATTCTACTAAATTGGTAGTAGTAGATTTACCCTAAACTGATGCAATATTTTTGAATGTTTCCGTAAAGGACCTGCAGTGAAAATTCAGAATATCTTATAATTATTCCTCTTTTTGGAAAGGTCGGGGTTCGAATTAGCACTTTCTTTAGCATTTAAAATGCAAATTCAGCAAATAAATTTAAGGGGGTATTCTAGTCTAGAATTTCGAAAAAATCGATTTTTTTTTTGTTATCATATTTTCAAAGTTTAACTTTCAAGAATATGCCTAGCAGAGGATTTTTCAAATTTATATCTTTATATTTAGTGTTCACTTGCATCCAGCTGCTAACAGTTGAATTCTAACTTCCAAACCACGTGGACGTATGGACTTTAAGGGGTAACGCCTCTGTAACGGCTAAAAAAAATGGTTTTTTCACGAATTTTTTTCTCGCAAAATTAAAGGTGTTTGAAAAAAACCTTTTAAGGGTATTATCGGGCATACATTGAACTTTATTGATAAATTTTTGACAGCGAAAAAAAAAACAAAATGGCGGCTCCACAGCCATCTTTCCGGGACATGTTTCGGAGCAAGTTTGACGCGCTTGATGGCTACCTAAATTTTCAAAGGAAAAAAAAACAGTGGTGTTACACCTTAAACGCGTTTTTCTCGAAACTGCCTTTTTCAAGAGATGCCCACGATTTCTCAAGCTCTGGACCGATTTACTTCAAATTTTTTTGAGAGTCTTCTTTATAGACTTGTCTATGTCCGGAACTAGCCGCATCCCAAAATTTCAATTTTTATTATTTTTAAAAAAATTCGAAAATGTCAAAAAAGTGGTACAAAAATTGTTTTTTTTTAGGCAGCGGCCATTTTGTGAAAAAATTTTTTTTCCAACTTTTCCCTAGTTCCGTACATAGCGACATAACTCTAGACTAATAATCTTTTTTATTTTTTTTGCGGATTGCTAGGCGGGTTGGGCATGATCACGCGCCAATTTTTTGAGGCCCCCAATTAATCAGCTGCTAATTTTTTGAATTTTTAACTTTTTTAATTTTTTAATTTTTTTCTGTATTCTTGCAATGTTAGTAAATAACTGATAAAAAAAATGGATAGAAAAATATTGATTGCCTTTTTTTTACGGCACTTCAAAAATTCCCTAAAATTCGGGCCTCTAGACTAGAATACCCCCTTAAACGATTTCCCCAACATCTCCTATTGCGGATATATCGATTCCTATATCTACAGATTTATGCACTAGATTTTTTTTAATTTATTTTTTTTCTATCTTTCTTAATTTGTTCCTCTCCTCTTATGGAAACATAGAAGTGAGTATGCTTTGGACGTAAAGTCCAGACTATATCAGCTGAAGCTAATAGCTCACTCCGTGACAAGCGTTGTATAAGCAGGGCGGCACGCTAGCATACCTCAGCTATTGCCGGAGAGTGTGTGGTGGGTCACACGAAAACCTGCCGCTGTCACGGACCATATAAAAAAAAATTGTACCTACACAACCGAGACAAAGCACACATCCAGTTCTGAAAGGACCTTTAACACCACTTTCCTGTCGATATAGCGAGGACTAAATGTAATGTCCTCAGATGCCATTTATCCAGCCACCCTATGAAATTGCTGTCACAAATATGGGCAATGTCTTTAATAACCTGAAATAGCGGAGGAGCGAACCAAATCATAAGATGGCTTTCGGGAGATAGGAGAAAAATCAACAAGACTTGACGAGCTATGACGTTATAAAAATTTATTCACACTACAAGCTGTGCTTATTTTAGTTGTATTTTCGCAAATTCCATAACTTCTAAACTTGATAAATCTTACATGTGAAATTTCATAAAACATGGAGATCTGTCAAATACAGCTATAAATGAAACTTTTAAAAAATTACTAAATTTTCACAGAAGTTTGAACTGAAACTGAAGCTTTACTAACATTCTTAAACTAAGTGCGTAAGTAAAAATTCGCTACTGAAACTTGAGCTTCCAAAGCAATAATGACTGAAACTATGTGCAAAAAAGTGCACTAAAAAGCTTTCTATAGGTACACCCTTTGTTCGCCCCTAGATAATATCTTCAGTTTAAATTAAATTTTGTATCCAACCAACTTCACCATGTGCGCTTTTGCGAAACATGTTGAAACTCATACATATATACAATATTATAAAATAGGATGACATTTGATCATAGAAAATCACCTAATAACGTACTTAAGAAATTAAATATTGCCTATAGAAGTTTCCACATACAAAATCACTTTTTTTTCTTATTCAATAATAGCTAATATTGTACAGTTTCGAAGAGGCCTCCTAGAATTATTTGGCTGTAAACTCAAGTTGATCGACCACCTCTTTTTTTTTTTTTAAATATGCATATGTCCTAATTCATCCAAGTCTAAACTACCAAATCCCTAGCTATTTGTTGCTAAAAGAATTTTCCTACTAGCGTTCCGCCTTTTACACCGTCTTGTTCATTTTTGTTTCTCCTAATAAAACAATAACTGCTCGCCTTGCAAGGTGAGCATTAGTCGAGATAGACGTTAGCCCGCGGCGCTTCGGTCTCACCAACCTTCAAATTTTTTAGAATAATCATAAATTTGATAAATTATATAAGAATCATCGGATCTCACCCTGGTCACAATAGATAACAGAAATTTCTTTATTTACATATAAAATTTCACACACACAGCGCCAGAGATTTTCCGTTCACCCTATATTTTAATGGAGAAAATTTAAAAACTCCTGGAACTTTTTCACACATTAGCTGAAGAGCAATACCGCTGAGGTCACTTGTAAAACTGTATAACCGATAAATTTACTTCCAATGTTGACGTCTCAGATGAGCGGTACTATGCTCGACAAAGCGACAGGACTTGAAAAATTGTCTT
The DNA here is from genome assembly GCA_963930735.1 of Dioctria linearis. Classification (NCBI taxonomy): domain Eukaryota; kingdom Metazoa; phylum Arthropoda; class Insecta; order Diptera; family Asilidae; genus Dioctria; species Dioctria linearis. Next base: position 200,188,158 of record OZ005744.1, on the reverse strand, counting down.
CACTTTTAAGTGTTACTAACTCCGTTACCTGTTGATAGTGGTATTTTCACTGGGATTAGAAATCTGGTTATAGAGAAACAGAAATAAAATTAATATTTCACCTTTCCAATTGCTGCCCTGCAGGAGTTCCCATTTTCTGTACTCAATTTAGATTTCGTTTCAAATCCCCGATGTTCTTCCGATTTTATCTTTCTGTGCACAAGAAGTGTCAGCTCTGCTTAAAATCACATTCACTCTCCTTCTTATATTTTTTTTTCATCGAAATCGCCGTTCCTGGTCTGTCAGCCCGATGTCCGTCGTACAGTAAGGTGAAACTTGGTAGCATAGTGCTCCATGTAAGCTGCAAACATAGCACTCTTTTACTGAATCACTTTTCTCTGATACCATCTAGAATTCACAGACACAGTTTTCGATCTGTTCGATATGTATTTAGTGGGTGTTTAGCCTATCCTCATATTGCATATATAAATACATACAACATGATAAAAGTCGTGCGAGCGGGTGGTGTATTACTTTCCACCTTCGCGATATATCGATATATAAAATTTCGCGAGAAACCCATAATATCGAATTTTCAAAAAAAATGGGGCCACATAGGAATCTATTTGACTATTCCAAAACGTTTTCGCGCCCACCACGGAGCTCATCAGCGGTATTGCTAATATAAAGTTTTCGATTAAGAATAACTCAACTGAAAATGAATTTATTAATTATGAAATAAAACAATTTCAAATAATAATAACAAAATTATGTAATTTAAATTTAACGCAATTGATAGGTGAAAAGTATGCAAATTTCTCTCAGACTTTTCAATTTTCATCACTCCTTGACTAACATTTGAATTATTTTGAATTTGAAAAAAAAACCTACACACACACTTCTCCTTTCCTTTCATAGCACTTTTCACATAATTCCTGTTCGTTTTTTTCCCCTTATTAAGCCCCATTTAATTATGGCAAACATTTTTCCAGGATCACAAAAATTCATCATCAAAACTGACAAAAGGACATAATACAAAAGAAGAAAAAAAAAGAACAAGGCCAGCAACAACAACAACAACAACAGTGCATAATTCGTTTTATATTTTCTAAAAATATTCAAATTTTTCACAATGTCCTCGCATAGAAAAGGATATTTTTTTTTAGAACCTTTTTCATTTCATCCTATATATAAAAATATCTGGAACCATGGTCTGGTCTGGCCAGCTTGCTCTCGAGAACCTCCTTCGTTCGTTAAATTTTATTTTGTCGTCTACGTCTCCTTAAGTCGTTGCCTAACATCATTACGATAGTCGAGGAGGACCGAAGGGAATACATTAACATCGTATAATTTGACATTCTCGTTTGCTATATGTCTAATATTAAATTTTTCTGTGAAACCTCTCAGGGAATAACTTTGGCTGATATTTTGCCTTTTTGTGTGTGTTAGTTTTACTTTTTTTATGCGAAAGTGTCATCGACGGGCTCCGCTTAGATTCCTAAGCAAATTATCAAAGCAGACAGATCCAATTTGTGGAGAGGATTGACCTCGGAGCTTATTAAATTCCTGTGGAACAAGCAAGAAACTCCTCAACTCAACACGCTTTCTATGATAATGAGCAGGGAAAATGCCTATAGAGAGAATTTTAGCGTGAAAATTTTTTAAATGTTGAAAGTTTTTTATAGTTTTAAAGCAGGAGGACGACGGATTGAGACGAGCTGTCTCTATAGTTTATATGTATGTATGTGTGAGTTGGTTGTTGTATGTATGAGTATAAATGAACATGTGCGTATCATTTTAAAAAGGAAAATAGGATTTTTCGCTCTACATCTACAAAGGATCCCCACTGCTCCTTCCATTGTATTTGATGATAATCTGAGAAAACGTTTCTGGTTCGCTGAGTTTTATTGCCTTGAAAAGGATTTTGTGTCAGGGCAAATGATTTTAAGTGGAATGCAGCCATATCCCGTATCCTACATTATCAAATTAAAATGTTTGAAAATAGAGTTTTCAAGAAGGCATCTTCTTCTTGGCGATGAAAAATTCTTTAAGTTATCCTGCCCCAAACGACATATTTTGCATATGCTATGCAGCATCTCTCTTAACATACAAAATATCATCAGTTTTGTGGATACGTTCGTTTTGTTGTTATCTGGGGTGAAAAAAAAACAACTTTTTTTTTGTTTTGTTTATAGTTTCCGACCACAACTGAACCGTGAATAAAAGCTTAAATATAGATATAAGCATAAAAAATAAATATACAAAACAAAAAAAAAGGTCATGACGACTATCTCTTATAATATCTTGAGTGTTTTAGAAGTGCTCACAACTTAAATAATCTTCTTTAAGGTTGAGATTTTCATTTCTCCTGTCGACAAATGTTTTCTCATTTGCCTCTGGCAGCAAAACGTTCTTTCTTTTCAACGTAATTGCTTCTTGTTGCTTTATAAAGTTTAAAAACTTAGGTACCCTCCTATGCATGTATGCTTTGAAAGTTGTGTTTTTCTTAAAAAACATTTTCACGCTTTTCAATTATTTTTATCTTGGAAAAGGGGTAGTAGAATACTTAGGTACCTACTTCTTGTGAAAACAGAGAACTTTTAAGACTATAGGGGCTATTATACGTGAGTCAGATCAAAATTCTCTTCACTAACTCTCAGACGATATCTAGTTCATATCCCAAGGAAATTTCTGTTAACGTGCCCCTTTTTTTTGTAGATTTATATAAACGTTTTTCCATACACACAGAAAATTTACTCACACTGCGAATGCAGCAATTGTGGCATAATAGAAGTGTGCTAATGAGGTTTAGAGACTTTTCCCTTTACAAAGTATAATCATAACCGAAAGCTATAGCTGTTGTAGAGTCATCTGTAGATCTTCTTAAGTAGTACAAAATTTATATCATCACACACAAGACCTTAAGGCTGTAGCGTTTTCGTTGTCGACTTATATTTTTTCTATAATTTTTGTGGCAATATTTTTCAGACTTCATATCAAGGTGTGCTTAAATTTTTTGAAAAAAGTTTTTTTTTTAATGTAAAAAACATCGAAAAAACGTTTTTAAGATATTTTAAAATATTTTTCATGTTTACGACAATTTTTGTAATTTTTCATGCGTCAGCCTCACTAACATGTATACAGGGTGTCCCACAAGTGGTGTCATATTCGAAGGCTACGGATAGGTCATGCTGAGACGAGCAGAAAAAAATTGTATGGTACGGATGGGAGGAGGGGGGGGGGGGGTATAATGGTTTCCGAGATAACGGGCATGTTTTTAAAAATCACTATGTAACCTCTGAACGTTACACCCTGTGATGACGACTTAAAACTTCTTCGATTGATAATCGTTGGACCTTTCTAGTAGTCTATAATTAATATTTTCTCTCCTCTCCTCCGTTTTGAAGTTAAGGCTCAATAAAAATTGGAATTGTGTAATTATAACTCTTTGTTTTTTTATTTAACTACTATTTTTATTAAAAAACATGTCATCACTACCAATTTTTCATATTGAATTTAATAAGCTCAAAACCTTAGCTTTAAAATGACCTACCGCACTCTCTACGGAAAATGTATCCCTTTCTGCGACTTTTGCACCTTTCCTTAAGCATATCCAGCGAAAATGATTGAAAAAGGTCATTCCCTACCTTCTGGCACTTATTGAATTTTTCTGACATTTCAGCTGAAGATGATTAAGGAAAAGTGTAAAAAACACAGAAAGGGTTACATTTTCGGCGTTATAGATGTGATAGGTCACTTTAAAGCTAAAACTTTGGGCTTCTTAAATACAATATGAAAAGTTGGCATTCATAACATGTTTTTTGATAAAAGTAGTAGTTAAATTAAAAAAACGAGTAAAAATTACGAAATTTTAACTTTGTTGAGCCATAACTTCAAAATGGAGAGGAATATGGAAAAAAATTATAGACCGTTGGAAAGGTCCAACGAGTGTCTATTTATCAAAGGTTAAACCATCATCATTGCGTGTAACGTTCAGAAGTTGCAGGGTAATCTATAAAAATATACCCAAATATTTTCAAGTCCCACTATCTCGGTCACCGTTAGGATCGCCTTCCCCCTCACCACACAAATTTTTGCTCGTCTAAGCATGACCTATCCATAGCCTTTGGATATGACACCACTTACGGGACACCCTGTATAAATAGACCGCTCGTTGAACCAAAAATGCATAAAATCAAATGGCACCACTTTCATATTCCTGTCTCTTTCAGTGCGAACATACTTTCCCACTGAACTGTAACAATTGGCAACGAGACATTGCTTGAAGTTCAGCGGTATTTCCAGAACTGGCTGGCAACTTGGTAATCAAAACTTTGCCACCAAAACAGCTTTGTAAAAAAAAACTTCCATCGACTCATAATTAAAATTTAACGATACAAATAGTCTCAAATACTTTTGTCGTAGATTCGGTAAATACCAGTGACATGCATATAAGTAAATTCAAAATAATTTAAATATAGCGCCAATTTATGACAGTTGGTAGCATTGACAGTGAGAGCACACTTTCTGAAATCAAAATTGATGCCAGATGAAACAGGAGATCAGTCAGTCCATCCATGTATATGTCAGTGGTCAGCCCCAGCCATTTAGTTATTTTGTTCATGCATTGGGTTGGCGGAGAAGTTCTGTCGTATTTCCTACCTGCAAGTAATTCTACCTGTCAAGTCAAAACAAGCAAGCTGAATGCGTCGTGTGTGGTGTTATTATTTAGCGCGCCTCTCGTGGTATATAAGAGGACTATTTTCAATATCCTTCATCATCAGTTAGTTGCAATGTACACAGAGTGAATAAAATGGCAGTGGATAAAGGAAGTTGTGGGTGTTTAGGGGTAAATTACCCAAAATCACAAATCTCCCCATCTCCGACAGGACGCATTTCCCCATTATCTCTTCATCTTATTTGTCATTTATGACCACCAATTCAAATTCACCCTGTGACCGACAAAAGTTCAAAACAGTTGGATTGAATCGAATACTTGCGCCGCTAAGTATAAATGTTAGATAAGTCCTGATATTTTTCTTACGAATTTTCTCGAGAATTTTTCTCAGAATCTGACTGATAAAAGCACTTGTTCCACATCTTACTGCCGAACAAATTAATATTACTTTTGTTTATGTCCTAGCATGGGGAACGTAGGTATTGGTAATAGGTAGCTTTTATAAATCACTATGACCTCAGAACGACAGTCTCCTGTACTTTGTGTAGCATAATATGAATCATACCAGAAGATCGAGGCGTACCATGTGGTGCGAAAAATAAATGGTCTAACTCCGTTTTTTCCCTTGTATAAATGACACTTATTAGGTAAGTCTAAGCTCGGAATATCTACATATTCAAGGTGATTGTATCCATGGACAGCATCATAATTCCCTGAAAAAATCCTATTAATAAAAAATTTCGCTACTGTTTTCGCTCCTAATACCGTTATTCTTTTTTAGCAATCAGGATCTTTCGATAGAATTTGTTTGAGTTTATCGCAATTAACTTGTACAATCAATTCATTCACAATTGTTATTTGACGTGTTTGATGGGGCGTTTGCGGTCATAGAGACCGGCCTCGAATTGAGTCCAGTCTGCTGTTTTGCTGCAACGACCTTATTGAACTAATTCCTATATTTGTTGCCTTGACTCGAATAGTTTAGGTTCTTCGGATGAAATATTTACTTAAAAAAGAATAGAAAAAGGATTTCCTGTTGGAAACTCATTGATATACGTTGACTGCAACCATATTGAAGCAAAATTGAACACTGAAATTGTGCACTCTAGCGGTTGCAGTTATTCATCTGTTAGTTGAAGATTGACGCTTCCCCTGCCCATAACTTTTTGTTCTGTTTCAGGTTCTGTGTAGTAGGTATCTTTAGATGCTACTGCCAAAGTTAGCTTAATAATTAGGTACTCTTTGCTACTGCTCTGAATGGACCAACTTTGCTCTACAAACCATCGTCTTTGGTTACGCCCGCCCGAAATATTTCCTTAAATCGTGCGTTGCTCCACACTTCGTCCGCATGGGCCATAGATGCGTTCAGTAAATCTAAGGAGCAATACTTAAGTAAAAAAGACTTAAGTACCACTTAAAGTACATTTTCGTTACTTAAGAATTATTACTCAATACTTTTGAAATGCCCTACTTAGTACTTGTATTTAAGACTTAGTTTTGTACTTAAGTACCAAGTTTTTAGTTAAGTATTTCTGAGTCTATTAAGTACCTACAAATATCTAACTCTAACGTCTCGCTCGAATATAAAATCGATGATGGCTTGACTTGACAACTGACATGTATAATATGGACTGACTGCGTTCATAGAAATACACTGCAAAAAGTGGGCTCACTTCTAAATTGCTGACTTTCGGTCTAAGCACCAACTACCAACTGAGAGAGAACTGAAAACAACAAATAAATTAGTGGATTCGTCGATATACATGATTTTAAATTAATCACTTAGGGATATTACTGCGATAAAAACTGTTTTGCCAAAGATAATATATTCATTAGATACGCAGAAGAAATTCTAAATGTTTTATTAAAATCACTTTTCGAGCTGCGTGCTCACTTTTTCAACTTCTCGCCAATGATTTTTTCAATGTTGGCACCGATGACGTAAGAGCTCTTTTTAACACAAGCAATTGTACCGACGTGGAATAGAAAAGTAAGCAGTTCATATTATATTCGTCAGTGGACATAACCAAGGATAAGCAAGCAATGCCTCACTCCAATATAAAATCAACGATGCATCGACCTGATGTAGGCAAGGCCTCAATTTTTTCTTAGAAATTTACTGGAAATTTTTTCCTTTGAATTGTTATGCATTATTGGAGGATAATAGGTGCTTGGGCGAACCTCTAATAGTTTTTATTAGTGTAGTAATGAGAGGTGAAAGTTTTACTCTACTTGCAGCGCTGAAAACTATAAAAAACTATAAACGGTAGCCACTAGTTACTATACATATTATAGTTTTTAGAAGGTATTTATTTATTAATATCTATTAACTGAACTCGACAAACGTCATTATATTACTACCAACGTACAAGATTTAAAAAAGTACTTTAAAAAGTACTTCAAAAAGTACTCAGTACTTTTTATAGACTTAGTTACAAGTACTTTTCATGCATGCGGTACTTGTACTTACGCTGAAGTGCTCATGCCTTCGGTACTTGTACTACTTTTTCTATGGTATTTACTCAGCTCTGCCGAAGTCTCATACTGAGCCAATACTGGACCAATCGAATTCGGACGACAAATTATCTACCAGTATACTGGTATAGGCTTTGGTTCGATCAACAGCCATCGGTACCCAGAGATCTTGCAATGTCGATCAACTTTCAACTTTCATTGGCTCGTAGCTTAGCTAGCACAAGAACTAGATGTCGCATGGCATACTAAAGCAGAGTATACAGATTGTAAAATGGGTAGTGCATTCTGCAATGGACCATAACATGTTTTAGAGCGTGACGAAAGCAATTGTTTTTATAATAGCAGTTTTGTATACATTTGATCGACTTCCTCAATACTTTACATGCGAAAAAATACGAATCACTCGACGTATACATCATTTCTAATGTTGTGGTCTATTCCGGAATGGACCACCCAGCCATATAAATTTTGTATACTTTTTTGGTACTGCATGCGACATCTAGTTCTTGTGTCATCTATGCTCGTAGTCAGGTGTTTAGTAGCTTCCTTTGATCCACTAAATCCAAGCATATAGAGTTGATTAGATCACTTGATGTTCTAATCGCACTCCCTCAGCTCTTTGAAATTGTTGCACTGCTAGTAAAGGCCACTACAGCTTTCCTAGGAAACTTTAGGATAGTGCGTCGAACATTAACTGGTTTTTCTATATTGGCAATGTTTCACCACTTCCTTTCTTGACCTCACTTTAATGCTAGTCAGTCGCGAAACGTGCTCTATTAATATTGGGCCCGCTTAGGCGTCGACCAAACCAGTTTGGAAGAATTGGAAGCGTTTGGTCACAACCATGTAAAAGTACCAACCACTGCGGTATGGTTTATAATTATTCGGAGGATAAATCAGTAATTTTGACCAGTTTGGTCTCCACCTAAACGCGCCCATTCACTCTATATGATGGACGAATAGAAGGCATATACCAGATGGGGAACATACTGGTCATAAGCCATGAAATAATTCTTGTCCATGTGTTCATCTCGATTCCTCAAAGTGTATTTAACTCAGTGTTCTAACTTCTTAAGAAGAAATATTGTTTATTTTCGCGCTGTTTTGTTTTTAGTCCAGGAGCATTTTCTGTAGCTGTTCCGGCCTGTTACACCATTCTTTTTTCATTCCTCAATGTTCCTTTTTTTTTAATAGAGATCTAAGGAGCTGCACTGTCTCCCCTTCACACAAGATATGAATAATTACCTGGCATGTCATTTATGATTGATAGCGCCTAGAGTTTCAACCACCAAACATACAGCATTTACATACTTCCTTTTATATGATTATTTTTTGGGAATAATTGCATCTCTTCGATTTTTACAACTTTTCCCATTCTAACGTCAACTTTTTCTTTTGAAATTTTTTCAATTTCTTCACATGTGTCATTACAATTTAATTTTTTTTTCTTTTTCTTTTTTTTAAGAAATAAAAAATAAATCGAAATAATAACGGTATTTCATAAATAATTTAGTGGAATTTTGAGCAGAATATCTTAAATTTTTTTACTTCCTAACGATTCCCATGTTACAAATTGAATGAAAATTTTCCAATTCTAAGCCTGCAGGTCAACTCAATTCAGATGAACTAAGATCTGTGAATGATTAGTGAATTTATTTACAATGATCTGATTACTGAGTTTACAAAAAGTTTAAAAGCAAACATAACAAAATAATAAAAAGAAAAGTAACTAAGCTGAGCTCTTATTTGACGCTTTGAAAGTCAATGCAATCAAACTGGTCTTTAACCACTTTAGACGAGACATTGATGATATCGGCTCGTGCATGGCATATTTTGTACTATGCTGAGGAACAACGAAAAAGTCACAGTTCCTCAAGGAGCGCACAGCAACAGATATATTGAAAATATTGAAGAGGTCAAGGGAATTTATCACTCCTTGTATACACAGAAATGCAAAAACAACTCTGGAAGTTTTTCATCTATTCTCAAAAAAATCTAATGGAAAGAGTTTAAGCCTGTCAACATATGGAGGCAGAGTAATAGAGTTATCACAATGAAGTCCACGCAGGGCAAATCGGACAAATCTCCGCTGCACAGACTCGATGCGATTTATGTATACAAAATAGAAGGGAGACCAGACCGGACTGGCATACTACAAAATAGGTATGACGAATTTGTAGTAAAGGACCTTCGTTATGAATGGATCAATAAACTCCTTTGACCATTTCTTTACAAACCCCAGAGTAGCATTAGCCCTGACAACGATTGTGTTAATATGATCCTCGAAGGAAAGACAAGTTTTAAGAAGACACCAAAAACTTTTGTCTTGTCAAGTCTAGTAAATAATCTAAAGTATAACTAAATTCCTTTTACGAGAACATAGCAATGCTTTTGCTGATATTAAGGGGAAGACAATTAATAGACCACCATTTATGAAAGGTATCTAAGTCCAAGCTTAAGATTCAACACTCGTTTTAATTACAAACAGTTACTAAGATTTTGGCATCGTCAGCCAATCAAAGTATTCTTGAATTAGCCAAAATCAGATATATATCCTTGATGCAAATTATAAAAAGGAGTGGTCGAAGGTGGCTGCCTTGAGGAACCCCAGAAGTATTACCTATTTCGTCAGAAAGTTGACAAAGACCGACAAAAAGCCAAGAGCAATGCAGTGGAAAAAAAACTCTTGCAATCGAAAAATCTTTAAAAAAAAAAGAAATTTCTATGCAAAAGCGGGCGTTTCGTAATAGCAGGAACTGTATTACTCATCAGTACGGCTTCATTCCTGCCTACCGTATACGCCACAGTGCCCAGCCAAGCTGACCTCATATATGAACTTAAAATAAAATAATTTTTAAGTGTGAATTATATACGAGGCGAAATACTACGTATTTACTTACTTATTCATAGTTAAAAATTATTTTAAGTGACGTACTGATGAGTAATATGGTTCCTGCTATTACGAAACGCCCGCTTATGCATAGAAATTTCCTTTTTTTAAGGCTTTTTCGATTGCAAGAGTTTTTTTTCACTCAATTCTCGAGCTGTGGATTTGGCAGCAAACTCAGTCAATATAAAACTCTCTAAGAACAGCCAGCTTATGAATTTAGATTTTGTGATTGATTCGGTCGAAAGCTTTCCGCTTTCAACAGCAGAAATGAAGATTTTCATAAACTCTAACAAATTAGTCGTAGTATATTTACTTTTCATAAAACCATGCTAAAAAGAGCATCGAAAGGGCATGCAGTGGAAGTACAAAGCATCGCAAATCAGGGCTACAAATATCTTACTAATATAACTTAAATTAGCGACAGGTCTGTAGTTAGAAATGTCACACTTGTTGTCCTTCCACTGTTTTGGAGAAGCACCCTGTGGTGATAAATTAAATAAATAACACAAAACGTATAACACAATGTTATATTAGCGTAGAAGAATGCCATCTGAACGGCTAGAAAAACCATCAGCTATGCTTGAAATATACTTGGAGACAGTCGCTTCGTCGAACAACTGGTCTTTAGGTTGAAGAGAAGTCAGCGGAAGCTTCGTCAAATGGGTAAAATCATTCTAACTAATAGCTATCATTAGCTATCACAGAAGGCAGTTTTAAAAAAGTCAAAGATTGGCAGTCTCCAGGAATCCACTTAGAGTTCACAAACCTTCAGTGACAAGCGTTTTTTTAATATCAATAGTTACAAGAAGCATTAGCTGATGAAGTTGCAGGATCAAAAACAAAACTATATGTAGTGTCGGAACCATATGAGTTAAAAACGCTTGACAGGAGTTTCATTGGGATCTGAAGAAAATAGCAGGTCAAAAGATCTTCCAAAGTCATTAGTCACACCGCTACACTGCATTAGGCCTAAAGACGTAATGTTGTCAAATCGTCTATTCTTGTTTGGAAAGACGGCATGGAAAAACCAGAATGGAAGATATTTCGGAGAGGAGTAAGAAACTGAAATGCAAGTGGGAAGCAACTAACGGCGAACCATATAACGCGAATCATCTGTCGTGCCCGCATCAAAGGTCTACGACATTCTAGAAGAAACGCATAGTGGAACCCCTGGAAGACATTTAGGAGTGAATAAAACAATTTATAAAATCCACCGAAAAAAAGGCGGCAAGTCCTTAACATCCTGAGAGTGTAGCCAGTCAACAGTAGACAAATTATAAAATCACCAAAAAGCAGTAATTCGTCGACAGGCAACAAGTCAAATATCTCAGCCGATAAGCATGGAGGGATATAAATTGTTGCAATATATACGTGTTTCTGTGAAATGCTGAGAGCCGCACATATAAACTCCAGATCGCTGGACCCAACAAAGTCGATTAATATCAATGGAAGGTCGCAAAGCATTCCACCTCTAACAGGAGCATCTAGAAATAGACGATGGCGGTCACGGCGAAACACCAAGAACTCGGGACTAGTGGGGCTAGGATTAGTGTAAAGCAACTTAATTTGTTTAAATAGCTCGAAGCACTTTTGGAAAAAGTCATCAGAAGTGCATTGAGTGCATTATCAAAAAAACATCTCATTTCCATTTCCGTATTCTCTTATCAAATAGCAAATCTCCTCTCCTTGATTGATGTAAACAAAGTTTTCAGTTCCCACAGCACCTCTAAATGCAAGGAATATAAATTTCAATCAATTAATTTTTCATGCTGCTGTTATCTACCATTTTCTCTTAAAACCAAAAACAAATTTATTCACCTTTCACCACTATTCCTTTAAATTTGATTAAAAAAAAAAGCTTTTCATTCTCTTAAGGTGAGTCCTTCAAATACCTTTTAACTACCCAAAATGGGCGATTTTTGTTTGTTTTTTTTACTAAGTTTTGACGGATTATCCCTAATATACCGACTTGATGGTAGCTGGAAGCTTAAGACAAATAGCTTCTAACATCATTGGTTTATCTCCCTGTTGCCAGAGGAATTCAATTCACTTAAAGGTACATTTGTATGATGATGCGTAGGAGCCTATACAGGATTTACCTGTATAAAAATTCAAAAGTGATTTATGACAAGCTTTCGATATGCCTGCCAATGTCTCTCGCAAGGATTGTAAGATGAAAAAAACCACAGATAACATGACTTTAGAAGAGCTATCAAAAGTCAGCTGCGATGATTTTTTCTTCGTTTTTTATTTTTATTTTTCCATTTTTTTTTTTTTGTAAAAATATTTATCTCATTTTTTTCCAATTGGAGGCAATTTGAATTTCAGAGCACATTTTTTTGTGAAATATTGGAGGAACGCATTAGAGCTAAAAAGAAAAAAATTGTTTTTCCAATTTTTTTGCTATTCGATAGCCAAACAAAAAATAAATCCTTCAAGATTTACTTCAGTAGAGCCACTTCTCTGATATATGACCTCTTTCAACCCTGAAGCTATTTTATGATTTATATGAGAAGGCAGATTGGATCAGGAATTCAATGTTTTTCTTCATATCTATTGGAAGGAATAAAATTGGTATATGCGCGAATATTTGTCGTACCGCGAGTTATCTTTCCAGTAAAATTTCCATAAGTTCGAATGAATGTAAAATATGTCTGGTGATAGGCCATCATATTGCAAACTGTGCACTTTTCCCTGACCTAGTCCTTACAATTCTAGCTGCAATGTACATAGTTGAAAATAAGGAAAGGGCCTGCTCAGTTTTACAGTACACTTACACATTACCGGGATAACACATATAAATGCAAATTTCCAGTAAAATTCAGTTTATGTATTTTTTTATTTTATTTTTATTTTTTTTTACTATCTATTATACTTCCGGTTTCACAGTCGATGCGATGATATCTTCCGAATAGCATCAAAAATCCAACAAGGAAAAACGGAAATTATTTACTTTCAGTGCCAATAGAAGAAAAGGACGAGAGAAATATCCTGCTGTCGTCGGCATCGTTTTTATCCAGAATTTCTTACATCATGAGGTTGACTTCAATTCCGTAGTGCATTGCAGTATGCTAATTAATTGACTGCAAGCACTGCGGGAGTGAAGTTGTCCCATGATTAACTACTATACCTGAACTTTTACACATATTTATGGAATTGTACTGCAAAAAGGATAATAAAAAAAAGTGAAAAGTTCCAAGGTCAAACCCAGGAAGTCACCATTACAGCTGTGCAGAGATTTCGGATTCTCTCAGGTAAGATACTTTTAGGATTTCGATTTTCATTTCACTTCCCACGCTTAGGTCACGCTCGACTGTGAATTTCCCGCCAATATGTATGTTTTGTATAGGTGTAGGTGTGTAAAATTCTTATACATTTTTCATCTTTTATACATAGTTAAGTAACCACTACCATGAAGGCATTTCAAGGATTCCATATTATTGTCACTGTAAAGACCCACCGAATTCTTTTATACAAGGACTTCTGGGAATTTATTATAAATCGATTCGATTAGTAGAGTGTGTGGTGATTTGAGTGTTTTGCCCTTAAAGGATGTGAATGATGATGAACCGACCAGAGCGTAAATGATCGTTTTTATATTTATTTTTCAACATATTTTAATCCACTGTAAAAAATAATTTGGTTAAATGTAAAATGGAGCAATTCAATGAATCTGAATCCATGTAGAAATTGATTTTATTTTATGCTCTGTGTGGTTTCCAAACATGATTTCGAAACATCCCCATATTCGCAGCTAACATTTTGTATTTCTCTGGTGAAAATTGATTTTATTTTTAATATTGAATTTGAATATTGTATGAGAGAATTGATAGAATTTCACGTATTGTGTGGTGAATTTTTCACACTTGTAAAGGTGCGAATATTATTACAATTTAATTATTAAGGGTACCTACCAGAATAACGTGTTTTTGTTTTTCATCTTCATGATTTTTGTTTGTTTACAATTCGAACTGCAATGGTAGTTACCAAGTTAAATTCGAATGTACCTTTTTTACTATATTCCATCCAAATTAGTTCATAGCATGGAAATGAATTTCGAATTGGAATCCTGGAATATGTATAATATGCATATCAATTTGGTTGGTTTTCAGGTGCAACAGGGGAAAAAAAAGACTAATTGATCTCATTTCTATGCGAAGGTGTCCTTGTTTTTCTAGATAGGGTTGAAATGAAATTTGATGTTTTTCTCTCATATTGACAATAGAATAAAAATATTTCCTCTAATGATACGTCGTAATTTGTGTTCCGGTGTATTTGTCGTTTCAATTTTAAGGAATGTCCCGAATTGCATGTGTAATCTAGAATACTATGGTTGAACGCATCATACAAATATAACAAGGTATGGCCGATTCGAGAGGAATTTTTTGTGTTGCAACGTCATGAGGTGCCTACTGTCATTTCCAGCGAATTTGTTTTGAGTTTTTCTTATTTTATTGACTGAAATACGTTTTGAATATATTAAAATATTTCACAAAACATTAGTTTCAACGTTTAAATCACTTCCGGAAAAGTAATTATGTGCTAGTGGGAAAGCAGAGAAATTTAAAAATAGAAAATTTTGTTCACTGTGAAAGGACGATTGAAATTGAGACGAACAAATTTCTAACATTTGTCGCCAAAGGAGGCAAGCAATCAATTGACAGATTTTCCGGCCATACCTTGTTAATCTTTGTATCATGGGTTGAACGTATCTATCTTCTTAAGCCAAATAGAGTTACTTGATTGACTGAAATATACAATAATACAGGGTGTTTCCCACTAGGAGGTCAGTAGAGCGGGAGGTGATAGTACTCACTTAGGAGTTACAGGGTGATTAAGAAAAAAAGCCAGTATTTCACAATCACAGTATCTTATAAACTACAGGGTGTACAGTCACACTTAAAAGCTCATTGTATGCAGAACTTCATGGCCTTTCCAAGGACTGCCCAACCACCTCCACACCCCGCTCCCATCAAGAATTATGGTTGGCTAAACTATAAATTTCTGATTTTCTTACCTTTTTTTTTTAATTTAACCTCTATTATTTTTGCGAAAAGCTCGTTAGCATAACTTTTTTTTATAAAAACTGTAATAAGCTGCAGACTCTCCTCTTTAATAAGACCTATTACACCCAATGTCCTATCTGAAGCCCTTTAAGAGTTATTAGCTCTAAACCTATTCTCAAACCTATTTTCAAACCTATAATCAACGATAATTTGTTCCCTTAGCACGCCATTTTAAAAAATATCGTCTAATTTCGGTGTGACCTGAATAGGTTATGAGTTAATAACTGTTTAACGGATACAGTTAAGACATATGGTGTAATAGGTCAACTTAAAGAGGAGAGTCTACATTTATAGTTTTTATAAAAAAAAGTTATGTTAACGACCTTTTTTCAAAAATAATAGAGGTTAAATTAAAAATAAAGGTAAGAAATCCGAAATTTTTAGTTTAGACAACAATAATTCATGATTGGAGAGGGCTGTTGAGGTGGTTGAGCAGTCGTTGCAAAGGCCATAAAGTTCTGCATACAATGAGCTCTTAAGTGTGACCGTATACCCTGAAGTTTATAAGATACAGGGTGTTTTGTGAAAAACTGGATTTTTTTCTTAATCACCCTGTAACTCTTAAACGGTTGATATGCCCCCCATCCCTGATATACAGTTTTTAGTTCATCTAAGTGAGAACTACAACCTCCCGCTCTACTGACCTCCTAGTGGGAAACACCCTGTATAAGTATGTCAAGAATAGAGTCAACTTCTAAGTTTTTTGAAAAAAATAGAACATATTCAGGTTGTGGAATAAATTAATGACGATAGGCTTTGTTTTGATTGGCAATCTTAGTTTCACTCGAAACTACTGTGCTTAAAAGTAAACTTGACTTTAGTTAAGTATTTAGTTCTATAAATGACGGTAAGCTTGTGACGTCGTTTGCTCTGCCTCCAATAGTTCGGTCGGTAGCAAAACGCAAAACGTCGAAATTTGACTCTGTGTAGCTTCAGTGGAGTGAGGGTCTAAATGACAACAGTTGGGTTGAGTTAAAATTATTCCTTTAATGTAAAATGAGTAATGTTAGTGAATTCTTGTCTATGTTTTCTAAATCTAATTTGAGCGGATGACACGAGAGAATTCCGTTGTACATGTACTAACTAGTGGTTTCCGTTCCACACGTATTACCAACAGCTCTCCGTTCTACGTACTGGCTCACAGGCAGGGTTTGGAGGTGGAGGAGGGTTTTCTAGATCTCCCGGACAAGCCAGTGCAACTTGCTAGAAATAATGTTGTGTAAGAAATTCGGGTAGGCGGATGAAGGTGTCTAGTGGATCTATATTGCCCTACTTATAATATCGATTCAAAAAGCTATTGTGAATTATACGAAGGAAAATTTCCTATAGAAAACTTCATACATAGTTCTATTAATGTGTAGCCATGTACAAGCTCCGAAAGAAATTCGCTCAAATTTTCTTCCTTACATTCTCTACCCAAGTCTATGAATGAAGGTGTAGAATTCCATCTCATGTATAATAGATTTAATCATGGCGTACCTTAAGGTTCTATTCTAGAAACATTATTTTTTAGTGTACAGATATATGAATCGCCTTACAGCGTGACAAGCAGATATCAGCTGTATATCTGTGTAAACAAATAGAATTAATGGAAGATTGCGTATTTATAATAAATGAAGACTTTCAGTATGTTCATAATTAGGCCATACAAAACTTTGGTTTTTCACTATATATTTGGAAACTGTCCGAAATCGCGTCGACGTGGAGAGCTAAAATTTTGTACACGGCGTTTTCATGAAAAGTTCAACAATGGACGAAAAGGGCGACCACTATTTGGTGTTGCCATACACAAATTTAGGTTTTCAGGATACTGCCTCACTCATCGACGTAGAGAGCTGAAATTTTGAACACGGGACTTTCTTAAAAAATTTCAATTAAGTTCAAAAATGAGCGCAATCAGGCAACTCCTTCGTAGGGTTGTCATACAAAAAATTTGCTACGTCGTGTTTTCAGAGCAATGGTAAAGAATATTTCAAAAATGGACTAAATTGGGTTACCACTTCTTAGTAATGCCATACAAAACTTTTTTTTTACTATATACTTGGTAGTTGTCTGAGAAGGATTCGCGGTGGAGAGCTCATATTCTGTACACGGCGTTTTCATAATAATTCCAATACACTTCGCAAATGAGTCCAATCGGGTAACTGCTTCGTAGGGTTGTCATACCAAAATTTCGTGCTACGCCGACCGGTTGCTCCTAGTAATTAATAAAAAATTTGTGAAAGTAAAAACAAGTGTTTTTGAATAAATGTTACCAAATGGATTTATTTAAAAAACTACTACACTACTACTGTATACATAAATACGTATATCCCCGCAGTTCATCAATCTAAAATAGAAGGAGTGCTTTATTATAAACCGATGGAGTTACAATTATTCTTGATGACATCCTTAGTTAAAGTCCGAACTCAAAAAGAACATTTTCTAAGATTGAATGAAGTTTTTATTGTTCAGACTGCATCGAGCAGTAAATGTACAAAAAAAAAGGAATTTATAAAAAAAAAGTCCAATATCTCGATTATATGTTATGATGCTCGGTCGAAGCCATCCTCTAGCAAGATTAAAGCTATACAAAACGTCCATTCACCTAGCAACAATTCAATTTTAGTCCTTCTTGAGAATGGTAAATTATTACCGAAAATTTGTGCCGCGTATTTCTCGATTGTTAAATCCATTATACAAATTGCTCAAAAAAGATGATGCTAAATGGAACTGCAATGGAGAAAAAGCTTTTGCTGGTATCATCAAGATGCAGTCGGTGCCTTCAAATGTATTAGGACACTCTACAATTTCTCTGATGGTTCTTCCACTGCAGTTGAAGGTAGATGCGCTAGTATGGATGGCCTTGGATACATGCTATTCCATGTATGTATATCTTATGCTGCACTTCATATAGTCAGATAGAAAAGGAAGATTTTGACTATATATAGCAGAGTGAAATACTTTCACCAATATTTTTATGGAAGAGAATAAATGTCACACAAACGTAAATAGGCCATTGAGTAAAATTGTGAACAAAACAAAACAAAAAATGTCTGCAAATCGACTACACTCGTATGCAGTTTTTTATTTGGTTATTGAGTCACAATCAAATATGCAAACACAAGCCAAAACAAGACAGACTTTTTGGAGACGTATAAGAAGTAAAGTCAAATTTTATTGAAATTCATGTGGACTACTACATTGTCATAGGTTGTAGGATACCACCCTAATTAAATTCAACTGAATTGCAGAGGAAACAGAAAGCTTCGAAGTTATTTCACTTGTAAAACATTAAATTGAAAAATAATGGCCAGAACGGATGCAGAAAAAGAAGTTTGAAAATTTTTTTATTAGAGACGAATCGGAAGTTTCAGTAGAACAAGGATGTGTTTTATGGGCTTACAGGAAGAGTTATTTCTGATTTTTTGAGAGTCAATCTGTTAACTAAATTCCATTCAATCCACTTAGTAGTAGTAGTTGTAGTTGTGAAAATCAATAGTATTAGTTTGCTCTTATTTTTATTGGCCATATATTAACAAGGAAATAGAGCAGTTAAAAAAAAATGTATAAAGAATGTAAGAAAAATCAAACAGATCCACCTAAACTGGAGACCAAATGGCTTGAGATTGAACTTGAGAAAAGAGTTTATGCGTCTTCAGAACATTTTATAGTAGAGAATATATATCATGGGTACAGATGCCGGAGATAGATTGAAATTTATGAAAATCAATGCGGAGCATATTATCAATTAGGGGGTAAGAGAAACGCTTCTTGGATGCAATATATTTCGAAAATTATAGTTTTGGATAGCGGAACTACGCACATGCATTCTTTTCAGTAGACTTGGAGCAATTGAGCAAAAAAAAGAGTATATTACGTTCTAGATTTGACTAAATTAATCGTGCCAGCTGAAAACTTAATGAAAATAATTCGAGCCCTTTCCCTATCTCCATTCGGCCATGCTGTGCTTTTCATCATAGGGTATCCCCTATATATAAAAAATAATATAAATAAATAAATAAATATAAATAATATAATATAATATAAAAAAAACCAAAACAAAAAAAAAACAAAAAAGCCAAGGCCCAACTTGCTAAGTCCCTTAAAGCTTACTGGTCCCAATTAGATCTTGAAGGAAGGAGTGAGAGAACATCAGAGATAATAACCAACATAATAGGCAGGAAAGTAAGTAAGGAATCTTAAAATATGACCGACAATTTGGATATGCTTCTATAGGGATGATAAAAAAGGGGGATTTTGTGAGAATCTTAGTGTTTCGAACATATAAAGTGAACTAGGAAGACAATCATTTAATTAATAGGGCAGAGTATGCCTTTGTAGCAGAACTTAAAAATATCCCGTAAAGCTAGATCTTTGCATAGAAGATTGAAATTAATCCGGGAATATATCTCAGGGAGCTCTACAAGTGGGAAACGCGGTGAGTAGAAAAGATTAGTTTGGCAGAAAACAAAGATTTAATTCAAGGAAACTTAAGTTTTCATGTAGAGCATTGCTACATATCAGTCCGGGAATTATCCGCAATGACTTCTAGAAATAGAAACAAATTGAGAATTTATATAGAATCATTGATTTGATTTTTAATGAAGAATTTGTCGTGGAAACTGGAACATTAACTAAAATGAATGGGCCTAGTATTGGTTAGCACAGCGTCAGACAGAATTTATGTAACTGAAAGGAAAGATCAGGAAATATATTGTTACGAGCGTGGCCTTAGTTCGTTATTTAAAACACAATATTTCAGATATCATTACAAGTTCTTTCTTTATTTAACTTTACTGTTTACTCTCACAAATTCACAAACAATCAAATCAACTCTTTATTTATCGTTAGTACTGTACTTCTAATAATCACAATCCAAACGTTCACTTCACTGTCTGAAATAAGACTCCGCCTTCCTCAATATTCCGTTCTCCGAGCCCAAAGATGTCACTAACCTAAAGTTGTTTCCATTTCCAATAGATGTCGCTTGTATCACTTTGTGGCGCGTAACAATATTAAAGAAGGAAAAGAATTTCAAAGAAAATCAATTATAAATTTGATCAATAGAGCACCTTAGGGGTGCAGGGCTTAAACGACGAAAATGGTAAGAGTGTTAACGGTCCATCAAACCCATGTTAGGAAACTATGGGTCTAAAGTGAAAAGATTTCTGTCATAGGTGTAAAGCCCCAGAGGAAATCGAATAAGTTCAACCGGTGACGCAGGTGTCCTTGGGCTCTTCTCTAACGATCAAACAAAATTAAGTATTTGTACCTACTTGTTTTCAAAGCTGGAAGAGTTCCAAATTACAAAGCTTAGATGCATCCAGAGTTTGCTTTGGAGAATCAGTGTGGATCTATGGTTGTTTTTAGAAAGGTAGATTCCCATAAATTTATTGGGCGCAATTATATAGTATTCAAATAATAAACAGCGGAACGATCTAGCAAAAAAGCAAAAGCAGATGATATATGAATATGACTACTTTCTCTACTTTGTTTAAATACAAAACGTAGATAACATCATCATATGCTACCAGATATTATTTTCAGCATATAGCTGCAAAAACTTAAACAAAATGGGAACAACTAAAACCTACTTATTGAAGCTTGCTTCGATCGAGCATCATAACATATAATCGAGATATTGGACTTGTTTTTTTATAAATTCTTTTTTTTTGTACATTTACTGCTCGATGCAGTCTGAACAATAAAAACTTCATTCAATCTTAGAAAATGTTCTTTTTGAGTTCGGACTTTAACTAGGATGTCATCAAGAATAATTGTAAATCCATCGGTTTATAATAAAGCACTCCTTCTATTTTAGATTGATGAACTGCGGGGATATACGTATTTATGTATACAGTAGTAGTGTAGTAGTTTTTTAAATAAATCCATTTGCCTTCTCAGGCAACTACCAAGTATATAGTGAAAAAAAAGTTTTGTATGGCATTACTAAGAAGTGGTAACCCAATTTAGTCCATTTTTGAAATTTTATTTACCATTGCTCTGAAAACACCATGTAGCAAATATTTTGTATGACAACCCTACGAACTTAATTGAACTTAATTTAAATTTTTTTAAGAAAGTCCCGTGTACAAAATTTCACCTCTCTACGTCGACGCGTGAGGCAGTGTCCTGAAAACCTAAATTTTTATATGGCAACACTAAAACGTGGTCGCTCGATTTGGTCCATTTTTTGCAATTCTCATGAAAACACCGTGTACAAAATTTGAGCTCTCCACGTCGACGCGTTTTCAGACAGTTTCCAAATATATAGTGAAAAACTAAAGTTTTGTATGGCAAAATCAAGAAGAGGTTGCCCGATTCAGGCCATTTTTTGTAGTTTTATTTTCAATTGCTATGAAAACACCACGTACCACATTTCAGCTCTTTACGTGCACTCACTGTCAGGCGGTGTTTAAATATATACTAAAAAACGAAATACTATATGTATGGCAACCCTACGAAGGAGTTGCTCGGTTTAGTCCATTTTTGAACTTTTATTTGTAAATTTTATTAAAACGCCGTGTACAAAATGTGAGCTTTCCACGTCGATGCGTTCTCAGCCAGTTGTTTAGATCTTGATTACAGCGCCATCTATCGTGTGCAAAACTATCCTCTATTTCAAGCTGGACCCAACCAAGCACATTTACAAAATTTCATTGGAATCGGTTGGGCGGCTTCGGAAATTAGCGTGTACAAACATCGTGACACTGGATTTTTTTTTATATAGGTATTAAGATTAGTTTGTTAAACAAACAAGGCTGACGCGTTTCGCCTTCTTAGAGCATGCTCAGAGCTACTAACTCAAACTAATAATTAATAAAAAAATTGGTGGAAGTAAAAGCAAGGGTTTTGAAAAAATGTTGTCAGGGCAATTCGACCAAGTGTTATCCAAAAAATCAATCAATTAAACCCCTTTGGTCCAAAATTGTAGTTACTACTTAACTGAATTTGTCTAACTTAATTTTCTGAGAGGATTGAATTTATATTAAACTATATTAAAAATTTCGCCACTGCAAGCGAATCCTCAAGGCTAGGAATAGCATTTTAACTCAAGGATTGAGAGTAATTTTATAATTTCCAGTACAATCAAAGGTCCAATCAGAAATGCAGAATGTGGATGTTACTAAGCCAACTTCTTAAACGGAACGGATAAAGGAAACTATTTTAAGTATTAGCTCAATATGCACAATATTCGAGAGGCTACACTTTTACACACTTTTAGAAGGTCAGTGGGAAACTGACTGAACGGCGGCGATCCGTTGCCTTTTTATATAGTTGATCTAGCTTAAAGCTCAAGCTCGGAAAGCTCTCGATGTGTAAGCTTTCACACTATACAGCTCCATCTATTGCCCATTAGATTAGCTTTGAAAGGTTCGATATTAGTGGAATGTTGGTCTCGGATATGAAATAAATGTTTGTAGTCGAATAGGAATAATATACTCAAGTGTAAAGGATTAATAGTAAATTTTTGAACAACTAGGAATTTTAGAAGCCGTTGTGTGTGATAGATCTGATTAGTAAAAAGAAAAAGATTATTCAGTTGAGATGGGTTAGGTTAGGGTTGATTAAGTTGCTTAAAACAAATAGTATAAAACAAAAGTGAAATCTAGAAAGTGTATTTGCTTGGCTGCATTTTAAAGAAAAACAAGAAAAGGGATATTTTCAGTTCAAGTTCGAACGAGGATTATCGTCAAATCAAACAAGTATAATAAAGCATAATCCAAGCTTAATCCAGTCTGCAGGTAATTTTTTGCACTAGGACTTTGCAAGAAGTTGCCGATTTTTTAAGGGTCGTCGTGGATGATGTTAAGTTAAGTTAATTTAGGTTTTCGGTATGCTGCGACCTCAGTATCTGTATGATTTTTTTTTTTTTTTTAAACAATATTTTTCTAGTTATTGAGCAAAAAAGCAAAAAAAAATGTAGGGGATTAAAATGGGTTTTTGTTTCTTCTCGTTTGGGATTATGAAACTTGTAGAGTATGAAAAGGTCTGTCAAATCATGTACACTTTTTCCCCTTAATTATCACCAGAAAAAATTTCCACACCAACATCCAGGTATAGGTCTATGCGGGTTTTTTTTAACGTCGTTTCCCCGACTGGTCTATTCCATAAAATTTTTCAATTCATCAACAAACTTTCCATCGCTTGAAAGATCCCAGTAAAAGTAATCCCCGACAGACTGAAGCACACACACTTTACCAAAAGTCGACTTTAAACCTGGACTGCTAAACTGGGCAAAACTATTTTATACGTCGTTTCCATTTTTGGATCTGTTGGTGGATTTGAGTTCCAAAAAATATTTCTCACTCCATGTACATACTAATAGCGTTTTTGTGAGATCTTCGAGCATTCTGTTCCCAGGTTCTTCTAGTCCAGTCAATAGGGACTAAATAAGGCCTCTGCCCTACGGTATTTTATATATGTTATTTAGTTCCGGGCCCCTATGAAAAATTCCAGCTTTCACCCTTGGACGGGTCTGCGTGATGACCCATTTTGGATTAAAGGTACAAAAAATTGTGTATTTTTTTTTTCAAAATAATTCCTCAACGGTAGATCCTACGACAAAAATTACTGATACAAATTTTAAGAAGACTAAATTCCCTACAATGATACGTATATACAACGTACCCCTTATACAGGGTGTTTCGTCCATGGTAGTGATAGTAATCAAACACAAAATTGTATTGCAAGGTGCGGCGACACCTCAACCATTTCCGAGTTACAGGGTGATTAAGAAAATATGCAAATCTTGCACCAAATACCATGTAGCTTAAAAAGTTCAAGGTATACAGTTATTCAAAGAGCTCATTGTATGCAGAACTTTATGACATTTCAAACGATTGCTCGAACAGCCCCGTATTCCTCTCCCCTTCGGAGTTATGGTGGTCTAAACTTAGAATTTTGGATGTTCTTACCTTTTTATTCTTACCTTTTTATTGAGGTCAACTTTATTTTTTTCAAAAAGGTGCTCAACGTAATTTTTTTTTTTTTTTAATCTGTAAACTATGGGCTCTCCTCTTTAATTTTATCTATTATACCTATTTGCTCACTGTAGCCGTTAGTAAGTTATTAGCTCATAACCTATTTAGGGCATACCTAAATTAGACGATTTTTTTTAAATGGCGTGTGTTCAGCCAGTATGGGAATAAATTATCCTTATGTTTTGGAGCCACTCAGGTACAAATGGTATTCCTCGTCGCTCCAGTGAAATTATATACGAGTACTTACTTATAGGATCTTTCATACCCGAGTATGCAAACATAACACTGTCTACAAAAAACAAGAGAAAAAGTTATAATTGGTCTAACACCACCAATATTATATCTTAGATGAAAATAAAAGTTAAATAAAGTGAAAGCTCAAAGTTTTTGATGGCAACAACAAGAAGGGTTGCCCGATTTAGTTTACCTTTTTTTTATACTTAATTTTTATTTATTATTTTATTAGTGAAAATTAAAGTTTTGTATGGCAAGAAGGGGTTGCCCGATTTAGTCCATTTCTAAAATTTTATTTAGGTACCATTTCTGTGAAAAACCGATCTAAACCCCTTGCTTAAAATTTCAGCTCTCTACGGTGACAAGTTCTCAAGCAGTGCTCAAATATATAGTAAAAAACGAAATTTTTATATGGCAACCCTACAAAGGATTGACCCGATTTGTCCCATTTTTATACCGTAGATGAAACCTATAGGGTATACACCAAGTTTGTCATTCCGTTTGTAACGCACAGAAATAATTATGGTAGAGCAAAATGGATTGGACACCCACGCATAATATTAAAACTTATTTTGATTTTTTCATGTCCGTCCGTCTGTCCATGCGCACGATGACTCGAGAACGCGTTCACTTAGAAAGCTGAAATTTTGTACACGGACTTTAAAAAAACAAGTAAAATTCAAGTTCGAAAATGAGACAAATCGGCAACTCTTTCATGGGTTTGCCATACAAAACTTTCGTTTTTCACTATATATTTGGACACTGCCTGAGAACGCGTCGACGTAAAGAGCTGAAATTCGGTACATGGTGTTTTTATAGTAACAAGAAACAAAATTTTAAAAATGGACAATCGGGCATCCCCTTCTTGGTGTTGCCATATAAAAATTTAGGTTTTTTACATATACTGTGAAAACCATCAGTCTTAGACATTTTTATTGTACTAAAAACTTCTTCAGAATAAGAAATCCTATAAAATTGGTTATAATCATTTTTTCTGTCCGATGAACCGTTCTAGAAATATATGCGAAAAACCACTTCAAAAATCAAACTTTCATAGATCGGTGACCATACGAAATTTTATAGGGGCATTCATCTAGGGTACCGTAAGAATTGGTCATTACTTGTCTACCTTAAATTTGCATTATTTTCAAATCTATGTGCAAAATGTCAACTCTCTACGTCGATGCGCTCTCAGGGCAGTGTTCAAATATATAGTAAAAAACGAATTTTTTGTATGGTAACCATACGAATGAATTAAACGATTTGTCCCATTTCCGAACTAAAATTTTATTGTTTTTTTTTTAAAGCCCGTGTAGAAAATGTTAGCTCTCTACGTCCATGCATTGTCAGGCACCGTCCAAATATAGTAAAAAACGAAATTTTTGTATGGCAAACCTACGAATGAGTCACCCGATTTGTCCCATTTTCGAACCTGCATTTATTTGCTTCATTTTCTAAATTTCAACTCTCTAAATGAACGCGTTCTCGAGTTATCGGGAAGGCGGACAGATGGACGGACAGATAGACGGACGGATCGACAGACGGACATGCAAACAGGGCAGGGAAAAGTGTTGCCAGCCAGAATTAATAAAGACTTCCATAACTTTAATTTTTCGTTGCGATCATTTACTATTAAATTTATTATTAAACATAAATGGAACAAATCTTTAAACTAACTAGATTCTTATGCAAAAAACCTACAAACTAACTGTGTGGGAAGTCTACCTCTACACATTTGTTATTCAGATATTTTTTTTTTTTACTTAAATTTTAAAGAAGAAAAACTTGTTTCCGTATTTACACCTTGGTTTGCAGCAAGACTGAAGTCTACCAGACTTTGACTGAGAATATGTTGCCATTTGCATTAAAAGAACGTAAAATCCCAAATAATGTAAATTTATCGTTTTCAAGTGAAAACAAAATAAACCAAAAATAGATCAATCCTCTTCCTAACAATCTCTGAAAATAAAATCCTCCTCTAAATTAAAGTATTCTCTTCTCCCGGTATGTACGAGTATGTTGCTGCTATGTAGCTATGCATGTAAAACCATATACTACTTGTTGGTACAAACAAGATTACGCCTTCTGCTTAAACATATCGCTTTCAACGAGATTTCTTGTGTTTTGCGTAAACAGCTTGCTGGTGCAACCCTTATGCATAATATAAGTAAAAGGCTTACAACTTATTCCAGAAGTGCAGGACCGGCAACGCCATTTCGAAAAATGAAGTGCTTCTTTACCAACGAATTTATTAGCTTGTACAATGTAGGTAGGTACATGGTACAGGACGTTAGGAAACCATGGCTTCGATGTACTATTCCACATTTTGAAACATATACTCAATGTTGCAGAAGTGGGGATAAAAGTTTCATAGTAAATTCCAGCTTTGATAATGTTTTTTTTTTTTTTCGTCCGTAATTTTTCTTTTTTCCTTCATTTTTCTTTCTAGTATAGGATAAAGAAAAACCCCGGATCGAAGTTGCACTGGTTTTGTACTTCCATGACGATGTAGTCAAGGTATACATCCCGAACAAGACTTACAATGTTAAGTGCTTTTCTATGCTTACGTTCACCTCCCAGTTCCTTTCTCATACCTTAATCCTAGTTAAGTTGGTGGGAAGTTAGGTAGGTATGTAGGTAGGTGGGTGGGTAGGTAGATAGGTAGGTAGAAAGATAGGTAGGTATGGTCGATATAGGTATGTAGTTGGTTGTTTTGCAGTTTACTCAAGCTTTATAGCCTATACAGCATGGCTTGTACCACCACCACCGGACAAACACTCAATGGTTATTTGTCTTTCGCCCAGGTGTACTAAAACAAATTGTTCCAGTTGTTATGGCAAATACCTTCCATTTGTCAAATAGAAAATTGTTAACATCATGTACAAAACACACACCAACACACTCTCAGAGTGGCATTTAAAAATGCATGTTTCCGCGCTCTGGCAGCTGTGGGTACTGATTTGGTGTTATACTCCATTGCGTTGTAACCAGGATATATTATGCACTTGACAGATTGTACAAGTACCTACATTTTTCAAATGCAGCAACTCACCAGTTCTAAGAGTTCTAACCTTATATATTTTTTTTGTACTTCTGCAGCTACTGCTGCGAGTAATATCTAGAGAATTCCATACACACACACACACACACACACACCTTTAATTAAGTCTTCAATTTTGTGGTTATTGTGTACCATATGCATATTTCAATATTCAAGTCCAAACATACATTATGTACGTACATACATATAATACCCCCTGAGTTGAGCTGTAATGAATTCCAAAGCGTACTTATCCTGGAACCTATAGACCCGGAAATGTTCATAACGATTTGTATTCATACACAACTCAAAGAGATGCATAAATTGAACCATCTGCCGTCTTACCTCAGTTAAATTGTGTCCTTTTCTGTTCTGCCGGAAGCTACTAGTATTAATTTTCAATGCATGTGAATAATGAAGCCTTTACAGTGCCTTGAAGGCATAAGGTTTACACCTCTCCCCTTATGGCGAATGTTTAATATTTAATAAGCAATTTGCAAGCAACTGTGGCTTTAATTGCTCCCATAATGATGTCCTTTGAACTCTTAATTTCCTCCTTGGGAGATTTATCATCTCCCGTTGCTTACCTATTTATCTGCTAATGACTGTATTTATTTTTTAGTATAAATCATTTACAATTCGTGTTAATTACGTTTCGTTCTATGTTCTGATATTTTCATCATTTTTAATTTCCTGTTTATGTTTTTATGTAAATTTAAAAATTGGTGTGAAGATAACTTTCACCTGGAAATGTGACTGTTCTTTTAGTTGACGCGGGTTGTGACTCCTTAAATCGCCAACTTATTCATTAGTCCAGTTATTATAGACTTTTAAAAATGCAGTGAACCGTGAAGGCAGATTTTAGATATTTTGCAGTGAGTTTAGAAAAGCTTAACTTAAAATTGTCTACCAAGATTTCCTATGAGCTTTCTCCGCCATCTTGAAAAAAGGGGCTTTTTTTGCGATAACTCGGCTCTCGGTCATAATACGAAATATGTATAAATATACTTTTTTTGTTTTTTTTCTATGGTCATCCACAGGAGAACAATTCCTTATCGCCCTATATGGCGGTAATTAGCACGAAAAATCTATAAATGTTTTACGATTCGACCACTTCACTAAACAAAATAAATTGAACCTGAACCACCTCTCACTACTCCCACCAACGAAAAGTGTGCAATACGGCAGCATATATTCCGTACCTACATATCAGGAGGTGCAAATGTGGCTCAGGGTTTACCTCAGGAATGGAATTGGTAACGAATAAATCATGGACTTGAACCAGTTATCAGCACAGCAGAACCCGAGCCACCGGAGCTTTTAAAGCTCATATCGTACAAGCGCAAAGGAAAATGTGAAGCTGAATGTGTGTGCAGAAAATCAGGGATTGTTTGTTCCATAATATGCCTCAATTGTCGACATCCTATTCAACCAGGATGATGAGGGTGATTCGACCATCGAAGAATAATTTCACGTGATTGAAGAATCTCCACAATTCGATGAGAATTACGTGCAGAATGACTGTAAACCACAGGACCATCGACACAAAGAAAAATGTAATTATTAAAAACCATATGACCTAAATATACTTCTTTTTTCAATATGGCGTTGAAAGCTCATAGGAAATTTTGGCCGACAATTTCAAGTTAACTTTTTCAAGACCCCCTAAACAGCCTTCTCGGTTCATTTTTTCCGCCCTAATGACTGGACTACATTTACTGCCTTCATGTTAATATTCTTGAGAACGGTAATTAAGTTTAGTTTAAGATTTGAAATCTACGTAAAAAAAAGTAACAAAGCAAGAGCAATTTTTGTTACACTTATTTTTTATTATATTTTATTTTCTGAATCATGATTTTCCCCTATCTATCTTTCGTTGGGGTTATATTATGGAAAACGCACTAAATAATTTAATTATATTGGCGATATCTTTTAAGAACTATGTTTGAAAAGTTTCACTTAACTTCATCTACACTGAACTGCAAGGGTTTCTTCTCTACCCGAGATTTTTATAGTGTAGGAATAGGAACTATAGTTTAAGATAGAATAAATATGTTTAGTTGGTTTTAGGTTTCTATCAATCTTATGTCCTAGACACACAGCGCTCTTAATGAAGAAATAACTGCAGACTCATTAGTCTACAATGATTTATTATAAACTGCAGACACATAGCCATTTCTTTAATTAAGTTGTTCTGTCAAACTGGTTTTGAAATACTTATGACATTAAAGAAGCGACATTATATTAAAAAGAACATTAATAATATAGTTTGTGATTTGCATTTCTTTGCATTTCTTCTTCTTATTTTCAAATCGGCAGTTGCACAGCGGAGCTCCATATTTATATTATATGCCAAATCTAGCACATTTTTCCTCATTATAGCTATAATGAAGGAGGAAAACACTTCATTAGTGTATTTCATTATCATCTGATTTTCGAGCCATAATGACGTATACTATGTGACACACGGCATTTTAATGAATAGTTAGTACTAATAATTCATTAGATCGAACTGTGTGTCTTGTTATATACATTTCATGATAATATTCTTGTCTCGAATTCTCTTAGATCAACGTCTTGGAAAAATACTTGTTGATGCCAATTTCGAAAGTGTTAAAAATGTATATTCGTAGATTTTTTTTTTTCAAAAGACTACGATTGGAAAGTAACGATATCAGTGGTGTAGCGTGGATTTCTGTCACCTGGTCCGAACCAGTAGTGTATCTGGAAGGGGTGGGGGGGGGCATTTTTTATATTAAATTATTTAAAAATAAAAATTAATAACATAATAATGTTGCAATCCACAGAATCATTTATTATAATAAGTATTTAATTTAACAAAACTGCGTGATGACCCCGGCAAGCCTAATCGAAATTGAGATTTTTAAGTTTAATTCTTTAGCGCCATTGTATTCCTGATGCAGTATGCAAACCGGTTTTTTAGGGAAGAGGTGAAAAGACGCAAAGAAATGTCTCATTTTGACTGCTTGGGTAATTTAAATTAATTAAATGAACTCTATTATAAAATTTCGTAATTTTTTATATGACTAGTCCACCGATGTATTGGAATTTCATGAGCAATGAGAGGAGCAATAAACATTCATTTCTTCTTAGGAATTTACAGAAAATATTTCGGGAGATTTTTCATTTACTTTGGTGGTCAGTCAAATTTTCCAAAAAAAAAATTATCAGATTTTGCAAAATTAGTTGATTTTTTTACATAATTTTATAATCTTTTTTTTCAAAATTTGATTGATTTTTTTCTTTTTTTTTAATTTGATTGATTTTTTTTTTTTTTATTAATTTGATTGTTTCTGTCACTGTCAAGGTGTTAAGCGCAGTGTAGAAACTCGTTGGAACACAAGAGGAGATGCAGTGACTGTTGCAAAAAAAAACATTTATTAAACATTGAGTGCTTTGGAGAAATTGACATCTGAGGAAGAAAATATTAAAACGTGGTGAGACGCTGGAATATTACTCAACTCAATGCAATCTTTTTCATTTCTGTGCTACCTGCGTTTATGGGAATCCGTCCTTTTAGAAATTAATGATGCGCAACATACCTGCAAACAAAGGGGTTAAATATCTATCAATGTAATTTAAAACTGAATTCTTTCATTGAACAAAGGGACACCCTAGTGCAAAAATTAGTTAAAACAGCCAACAAAATATGTGATGAGTTGGGATATCCATTGAGCGTCGATTTGAAGAAAAAAAATTATGAGTGGTAAAAATTAGTATTCGTGCCTAAAACCATCTAATCTTTTAAATTAAAATTTTGATTGTTACGTAAGTACCTTTGTTGACACTGACGAAGAACACTTTCATATTGAAAGGAAAGGATCCAGAATTTTATGTTTCTACCTGATGTTAAAGAGCAAGCAGAAGGTTGAAAAACGAGGAAGAGACTCTAGCACTTTTAATACCTACATGTATATCCCAAAATATAGGTTGGAAAACTCTCTTCCCAACATAGTATTATTATTAAGAATTTTTTTTTAACAATAGTCATCAGTGTCGCTTTTTGTGAACGGTGCTTTTCCAAATTAAAATTAATTAAAAATTATCTTCGTTCCACAATGGGTGATTCAAGATTACGAAATCTAGCGAGCAAGACAAGCAAGAAAAATTAATATAGTATAAATCACCATACGTTTCATAATTATGTTATGTGTACAATGTGCTTAAACAAAATAAATAAATATGGTTTTAGTCATTTATTATTTATATTCAATAATTGTTAATAACCACTCTTGATTTTTACTAAACTAGAAGGGCGGCAAATTCGGTACCGCCCCAGGCAGCAAAAGCTCTAGTTACGCCACTGGTGCAAACCCTAAATTTACCACTCCCTCCCGCTATTTTCGCAACTAAACCAAAAACTGTGTGAGATTCTGCAACTTTTTCAAATGAATTAAAAATAAAACTTCTTTCATTCTGCGTGTTTTTGCAACGCAGACTCTTTAATACTTTCATCAATGTTAATTTGCACTTCTTGTTCCATTGCCAAAAGACTTTGTAGACCTTAAATAATTTTTAATCAGTTCCAATTTAGAGAAGCTTCTTTCACAACTGTCATTACTTATGGCAGCTGTGTGGAATATTGTCAAGATTATAAATATACATATTAGATAACTCTCCCTCGTTTTTGAATTCAGAAATAAACTTTAATAAACTCAGTGGCCCGGAACCAATTAGTTCTTTCTTACAGGCTATTGTAGGTACGGAAGCCGGTAGATGCACTCACTAATCGACGCCCAATATTATTTAATCAAGAAGGAATTTATTTGGATTCTCCGGTATATAGGAAAAGATAAAAAATGTTTTTAATTTGTTATTTCATCACACAACCCATTATATTTTTGGTGACAAGTTTTAAGTCTTGGTTTTGACTCATCAACAGGTCCCAAATACCGAAATTGAGTGACTTGAAAAACTAATGAAAAAATAGAACAAAAAAAAGAATTGAAAAAATGAAAAAAATTGAGAATAATAGAAAAAAAATTTATTAAAAATTTTTTTAAAAAATTTAGAAAACCAGATTCATTCGAAACGAATCGAACCTGTATACGGCCGCAATGGGCTGAAAAAAGAAAAAAGAAGAAGGCATTAATAAATTTTTTTTTCTATTTTTCTCAATTTTTTTTATTTTTTCAATTCTTTTTTTTGTTCTATTTTTTCATTAGTTTTTCAAGTAACTCAATTTGGGTATTTGGGACCTGTTGATGAGTCAAAACCAAAACTTGAAACTTGTCACAAAAAATGAAATGGGTTATGTGATGAAATAATATATTAAAAACATTTTTTAGCTTTTGCTATATACCGGAGAATCCAAATAAATTCCTTCTTGAACAAATATATGTTTACCCCGGTAAAAAATCCTAAAGAGTAATCTCTATTTAAATATTATTTAAGGTTTTAGGAAGGCATATTTTTCGGCCACACTCTGGAGTTGCTGGAACCTTTTTAGAATTTCAGAGCAGTTACTCTATATAATCAAGAAAAAAATTTTCCTTTTAAATCGCTGATTGCTGGCGTACCCTTCGGTTACATCATCAAGTCGAAGCATCGTAGAGTCATCGTTAGTTTTATATTCGAACGAGACGTTACTGATTTTTGTTGTACTTGTCCAGTCTTTGTATGTTATTAGTTTGTCTATAACTATGGCCTGATGCTGCAGACAGGATTAGCCAGGGCGGTCCGCTCCGTGCCATATCTTTGCCCGCTGGGGGCCAGCCCCCTCCGCACCCCACACGCTTCGCCTATGAACGATTTATGTAAACATTTTGTTATAATTGTAATCAAGCATACAAAAAACCAATGAAAAAATTTAGACTTTGAAGTCATTGAAACACATTCATAAATCATGACGAACTTCGATCCGGTATTTCTCTCTTTAGCCCGCCAATTGCAGTCGAAATTTTTAATTATACAAAGTTGAAAATTTTAAGTTTTTGAAAGTGTTTTTTCCGTAATTCGATTTTTTACAAAATCGCAATTGTTTTCAATTTTTTTTTAAGATAAACTTTCTCCTGATAGAATAGGTGCAACTATCTCTGAGTGTATTTTCAACATAAAATAAATTTTTTTTATTAATTTTTCCCGCGGACGGGAATCGAACCTACACTTGTTAGAATCGGTCAATGATGGAGAAGGAAGAATTCTAAGAACATTTTTTTTTAACGATTCTAAATCAAATTTATAAATACAAGAAGAAAAAACAACCGCCTCGTCCGGGGTTTGAAACCGGGACCTTCCGCTTGCCGGGCAACTGCTCTTGCCACTGAGCCGGTTTGCTGAAATTTAAATATTTGTTATTAACAAAAGCTTATTCTTCAAATTCTTCATATACTTGCAAACAAAATTTTTATAATTGTAGCAAAAGATTAATTAATTGTTCCTTTTGACAAATACAGGGCTATTGATATTTAAAAAAAATATATTAATTTTAACAGTGTTCCGTATATTTTTACTAACAATTTTTTTGTATAAAATAGCCACCAAAATTTTGTGTTTAGAAATAATTTATAGGTTATTTTTTCTCTACATGTAACTTAACACTGTCATTGCCGTCCACAATGCCTGACTTGTCGACCAAGACAAAGAGCGACCTCTCACTTGTTTCGACCTAAATTTTCCGACCCCTTTTTAATTAATTTAATTTAAGCCAGTTTGCGCAAAGTTTGCATGCAGTACGTAGCAGGTAATGAGTCCTAGGAACAAAGAGAGACAAGCACCGGTCAATCATAGTACCGCAGGAATCAGCGGAGAAAATCAGGTCCAGAAATTAATTCATCACTCCACTGGACAGTGACAAGCCGGAACCTAGTCACTGCTATCCAAGAAGTACTCCTAATGAACAGTTCGCATATTGAAGTCACCAAAAAGCAATATGTCATCGAATGGAAGCATAATCGGTAATATTATCGATGTATGCGGCTAGCAACTCATAAGTATCCGGAAACGAACTCGGCGAACTGTAAACTGTAGCAATATAAATAATTCTAAGCAGTATCTTCAGGAGCCTCAAAGTTTCGTAGCTTCCAGAGCTCGGCCGTTAGGAAGTTTATAAATACAATCATTAAGGAACTTATCCTTAGCTTTAATCCTTCCTACCAACTAGAGCGACTAAGCGACTAATCAAAGTTACCTTTCAAACTACAACTGCCACTTCGTTATCCTCGGCCAATCTCCTTAATTAGACAATGCCGAAAAAGTTTGGCAGGAAAGCTATTAACTGCGCCATAGTAAAATTTTTCTTAAAACCTTATCGCAATCAAAAAACTTTCTTCATCTCAGCGTTTGTAATTTTATCAAAATTTCTACTAAGCAATATCTTATGAAACATTACAGTTCTACATATCTAGTCCTGTACACCCACACACACACACACACACACACGCTTATACTTGTTCTTTCAAAACCATTAAAGAAATAAACTAAATTTATGTTGCTTTATCGTTATCGTTTTATAACCAATTTCCACGATAGTTCGAAATGTTCGTTTAGTAATAAGCTCACTACTGCACACCACAACTATACCTATAACATTTATGTACTTAATATGACGATAAGAATTGCACTAAAAGAGAGCCATTCACTTTAAAGCTTCCTCCGGGTGAAGTAATCAAACTGTTTTCCAATCAAATTTTACCCTAGAGCAGACGAACAAAAAAAAGATTAAATAAAAAGTGCAGTCCTGCAAGGAGCACGTAAGATGAAAAGAGTTCTTTTCCATTTTCTATAAATAACACATTATTATGCCATTACTGATCCTGTTCGACCTCTCCTCCTGCTTAAATTGAAGCCACACTATATAATAGGGTAGAAATAAAGAAGAAGAGGAAGAAGAAGAAAAAAGAAAAACGGAACATGACGTTGAAATAGGGTACCCGCTGAAGAAGTCGTAAGACTCCAGTATTCCACTCCAGTCAATAGTAGCACCACCAGCAGCATCAGCAGGAGGGTTCTGTTGGTATATACCAATTATTATGGCAAAACATGACATTTGTCTTGAAGGATTTCAAGCTATGGAAAAGACATGTGGTGTACACGTGTGTATATGTAGGAAGGTATAGGTATGTAGGTATACGTTCCCTAAATGTTCTCTCTTTTTCTTATCACACATATAGTTTCAAAGTTGACAGCCCACAACACCTGTGTCCCACTTAATTATCCCCAAAAAGTTTGTCTGCTGGAAAAGCTGGCAGTCTCTGCTGTGGACTAAGCTGAGTTAAAGGTATTGAAATGACGTCTGTAAATCTGTGTGTGTGTGTGTGGAAATTCTCATTACAACATGAAATTCGGAATTTTCGATTCGAAATAAAATAACCCACCCGCCATGCCCCCTCTTCTTTCATCTATTTCACAAGGACTTCCATGTTGAATGTGGTTATGTGTACGAAAATCGGGTTTCGATGAAAAACTTTTGGATATTTGGTGGTGCCGAAGTCAAGGTAGCTAAGATATTTGAAAAGTTTTCTTTGGTTACTATTCGTTGAGTATGAGTTGATCTTTTCTGATGTAGTTGTATTCCAACACAATTACAAAAAACAAACGAAATCTAGAGATAGTTGACACTAAAAAGCTTGACACTGCATAGGCAATTCCAATATAATTCCTATATAACTCCTCTCTTAACTCTCAAAATTCACAACTGAACTGCACAATTTGAAAAGTCCTTAAAGTTTTTGGAAACTATTTCCATTTCCTTATACCTACTATATATATGTATGTATACACACGTATCCTCGTAGCATAAGTTAAGTAAATACCTATATCATTCCGTTTGTTGTTTCGAAACAGTCCAACCCGCAAATATTCAGGGAACGTCTGCATCGTCCCTTCAGGAAAGGATTATCGCAGGCGAACTATGGACGTTCCGAAAAGATTAACTTAAATCTGTGAAATATACAGACACTTAAATCCAGAAGAGGAGAGTTCGAAACATTTCCTGCTGCTCCTCGTGATTTCGTTCAAACCAA
The DNA here is from genome assembly GCA_963930735.1 of Dioctria linearis. Taxonomy (NCBI): domain Eukaryota; kingdom Metazoa; phylum Arthropoda; class Insecta; order Diptera; family Asilidae; genus Dioctria; species Dioctria linearis. The sequence goes on along the minus strand of OZ005744.1, from coordinate 200,151,846 downwards.
TTTCAGTTTAAGTAAAAGCAACTGAAGGATTCTGGGTATTACTTACTCAAGTCTGGGAGGAAAATTAGAGGAAAAAAAACCAAACTTACACTTGTCACGAGATTATAGACTGACAAAGGACGGTCAGGGCCATTGCCGTACCAACTGCCAGACAGCCGCCTATCTAGCAATTCGAAACGTACTTTAATCCTCAACAAGTCGGAACTGAGTTCCGGCTCACAGGAACAAATATCCTAGAAATGGCCCTCAGGGAAAGTTTCCTGCAGTTAATTACATACAGACTGAGAAAGTCTGAGGTCATATTGTGCTGAAATTGATTGAAATTGTATTGACCCATAACGGATAAACGGGCATTGGATGAACATACGAACGAACCGCTTCCTCGAAACGTTTTAATTATTGATTTGTCCTTGTTTTAGCATATCTCGACATTTTTGGCACACATCAGTAATTTGTGTCCGTATATGTGTGGGTGTTTCCACCACATATTCGCCTCGCTCGTTGTTCGATATATCCTCACGTCTCGGTCGACCTCGAAAGAAGTTTTAAGCTGTTATACAAATTTAAGGATCTATAACGGATACTGTGCCCTGTTATGTTCTATTTCCTATACACAAAGGCACCACAGGCTGAGGCTGGCAGGCAGCGGCAAGTTGTAGGGAGCAAGGCACTCATGCCCTACTAAATAATATCGAATGTAAACAGGATGGAGGCACTCTATGTATATTTTGTAAGTAGTTTGGTTTAGAAAACACTGGGTGAGAAGTGAAGGACATGACGATATTTTAAGGAAACTGGAACGACTACAAAGGACGAAAGAAAAAAAATAAATAAAAGGAAGTAGGTACAGAAAAAAAGTCGTTGAGCTAAAATTCAGGACGATACTTGCCAGATAACTTAAGATTCTTATACAGGATTGTTGGCTGAAGACGTTTGTTCCTAGATAGAATTAAGAGGTTTTGTTAGGTTATGTAGGGGGGGGGGAATTCAAGATGATCTATGTAGGTATATCTCTCGTGGTGTCAATCGAATGATCTAAATTTCAATATTCCTATCATATTTGATTTTGATGCACCACTAGGATGTAATAACAAGGATTTAAGGATTGTCACCTTTATCGAGTTAAGATAGAGACTTTAGGTCACGTACAACAGAATCTTTGTTGTAGAAGCAAAAAAATTGGAAGAAAAGCAAATATTTGATGGTCTCTTAAATAGGTCATCTAATATATTCTATTAAGTACCGTCCACAAAAGATTTAGCTCGCAAAGGACAATATAATCAGGATAATATGAAGTTCAAACATCCTTCTGCAGTTATGAGCCTGAGAGTTGTACAATAATCTTGCGAGATGTAGTGGGTGGAGTGGTAGAAAGTACACAGACCAACTCTAATAGCATAACAACGAGAATAATCACAAGTTACGTGAAGATAAGATGTGAATGGAAGAAGTTCTTTTAGGGCTTAAAGAGTAGGCATACCTCAATGACTCATAATAAATAATGCCACATGGCTATATTTCGACACAACATCATTGGGGGAACACTGATGAAATTTTACAGTATGAAAGAATATTTTTTTTTAATTTCGGGACGTAGGGGATGGTAATAAGTTAGTTAATACTGAACTGTATAAGCAGTAAGCTTAAATTAAAAATATAAACCGAATACAGAATTCAAAATCTGTACAACTACTTTTAATGGATTTTAACGAGACTTGTGGTGACAGCAAAATTATTGGGACATTGAATTTGGGACCTTAATCGTCTCTGACATTTATAGGTTTTTAAAGTGCCGAAAGTTTTCGCGGGGCAACGAATAGTAGACAAAATAATTTAAGAAAAAACAAAATGTTTGGAAATAATTATTGTCTTTTTTCCTGTGGAACAGCCAACAATTTTTTAGCAGAGAATTTGATTTGTCTGTGATTTCAATCTCAGTTAAGATTCTACGAATAAGTATTTTTTGTGAAATAGTTCTACTAATAACAGTTGATAAATAGATTATGTGTCGATTGCCTCGTAAAAAATAAATATTTACCAGTAATATGGATATAATATTCAGTAGCCAAAATAATATTAATGACGTTTTTAATCGACTTTTTAAATAAATATTTCCCGATAGGGAATACAATATTGTGCAAGGACTAAAGTGGTATTGATCGCATCTTTTTCAATCAACTTTACTAGTGTTAAATAAATATGCATTAAACATTATTCTGTCGTTAAATTAGTACTTACAGAAATCTAATTAATATTATTTCGTCGTCAAAATAATTATTAAGATTCCAGAAATTTATATATAATACTCCCCTTTTCTTTATATGTGAGCCAAAGTCCTCTACTGGAATTACTACTGGGGTAAATGATATCTAACTTAAAACCCACATTGCTAACAAGAACGTGAAGGGTATCGTTCAGCTAAGCTACTTCCACCATTACATCACATTTTTGGTGTTGCAAAAAACGCGATGAAATGCCTGGGCTTCATGCAAAGATGCAAGAGATATTTTACTCCACAAGTCTGTCTATCAGGCCTAGATTAGAATATAATTGCCATATATGGGCAGAGGATGGACGTAGTGCGTTGTCCGCTTTAGATAAAGTCCCAAGGAAGGCCTTCCAGCTTATTAGCGACGACGAAATCTCTTGTAGAATTCTTCCTATGCGCACCACACCACACACTCTGTAACCCAAGCTCACCCTCACACCTTTGAAGTGAAATTTGGCCGCACCATGTAATTCCGCGAATCCTTCATAAGCAGAACAGTACGAATGTGGAACAGTCTGCCATCATCTGTTTTCACCTTTAGCTATGGGCCGCAAAAATTCAAGCGCAATATACACTGTCACCTCCTTGACTCAACCGAATAAAACCTAGTTCTCTACCGCTTCTTCCTTTCCTGCTCAGGCTGTGCTACGGCATCAGAGGATATTCCTTGAGTTATGGCATCATCATACAAAAAGAATAAAAAACATTACATCTACCACAGTAACGTGTAGACTTAAGCTCAAATTCTTCAAGAAGTCCACTAGAAGAAAGAAACCCTCCACAGTAACATGTATCGAAATGATACCATAAATTATTCAAGAAATTCACTTGAAGAAAGAACACCTACCGTAACGTGCATCAGCAGGATATGCTTTAATCCCTCATCACTATCGCAGAAGAACGATAGCTTTATATTTCAAGCCTGACAATCAACTTCACAAAGACTGGAATAAAATTCAGGTTTATGTTAAAGGATTTTTGGGTCTAAACCCAAACATACCACTAGTCTGGCATTAGATATATTAATCTTTAAATTGGGATGGAGTACTCACACACACCACTGTCTTCCAAGCTGAAGTAATTGCCATCGCAATAGCCGCGAAGATAGCCCTTGATATGGAGATCAAGAGAAAGGAGATTGCTATCCTTTCGGATAGTCAGGCAGCCTTCATGTCTCTGAGTGCCCCTCGCATAACATCTAAGTTACTTGATGGGGATTGCAATGGATAAGTGTATCCACAATAAGGTGTCCCTTCTGTAGGTTTTTGGTCACATGTATATCATTGGGAATGAAAGGGCTGACCTTTTAGCTAGGGCTGGCTCTGATTCTCCGTTGCTCGAACCGGAACCCGCCGTAGGCGTTGCAACCTCAAGCATCGGGTCTCTTATCAAGGCGGATGTTCATCGGAAGCATCAGTAGAGATAAAAGAACCTGAGAAGGGACTTGCAGGTGCACAAAACTGCTTCTTGACGGGCCCAATAGCTATACCTCTGATTTTTTCATGGGTGCTCGGACGGAAACAATGTAGAACTGTCGTTAGCATCATTATCGGCCACAGCTCGCTTCACGTTCATCTATGAAGGATGGAAATTATTGACATCCCTGAGTGTCTGTCCTGCCTGAGATAATCGAACACTTTTTGTTGCTTCGCCCGGAGCAAGCTGGATTCTCTAGGTTCTGCCCTCCTATCTGTAGAGGATTTGTAAAACCTTCCTCCCCGAGACCTGTTGCGCTTCGTTAAGAGGACAGGAAGGCTTTGGTGATAGGGATTCTAGCAGGTTAGCACAATGGGCCGCTCTGGCCTCCGTGCGCGTGAATTTTTGTCCTCTGCCTTAAAGAAAAAAAAACAAACAAGCTGTCACCAAGTGTTACATTGAGCTCCATCAGACATGGAAGCATCAACACTGGTAGCACCGTATACTTGCAAATCATCCACATAGAAGTGGTATTTCTAACTTACCCAGCACTTCCGTGACATTATCGATATAGATAGTGGACAGGAAATGAGCTTGTATCGTCCCTTGCGGAACACACATGGTAATAGCCCTGGAAGAGGAGAATCGGTCATCACTATTGACAATTAGTGTCCTTCCAGCTAGATAATTGGAAATGAGCCTGCTAGTAATGGAACCAAAAGTATTCACAAATTTGGCAACGAGTAGGCTATGAGAAACGGATTCAAATGCCCTGCAGAGGTCTGGCAGGACATGCACCACATAATTGCCTTCGTCACATAGTTTGCGGATGTCGGTTGTTACTTTTACAAGGGCAGTGGTCGTGGAGTGTCCATGCCGGAAGTCGGACTGAAACATTGGCAGCGGGTCATTATTTTCATGTGCTCGCAGATTTGATCCGCTACAAGGACTTCAAAGACTTTCGAGATGGAGGGGTGGATAAGAATGGAAAGTGTTCACGAATCAATCCAGATGATTAGCCACTAAATTCCTAAAGGGACGATGAACTGAAAATAAAAATCTTTGCGAATCCCGAAATTCTCTCCTGAAACTGTTAGCGACTGAGTTACCCGTGCCATGAGCCCTGGTAATAATGTCTGAGTGAGTCAGCTTCAAAAACTCGTACCATTATGCATTTTCAATACTCAACATTTTAAGTTATTTCGGGTATTGTGAATCTTTCAATTGTAGTCGCCTATTTTCCATAAAAACATCTTCAATCTTTACAACCATTTCACTTGTTTCCACGTTTCGTAATCATTCAGAATGGTCATCTTCTTCTCATGACGTAAGCACTTATATATCATTTTCTATGGTAAGTATTACAATAAACAACATTCATTTCACCATAAATGATTTCTATACGCTTTTATCTTGTTTTCTGTGGAATTTAATTACAAAGACCGAAACGTCGTATTTGATTAGCCGAGACTTAAACCAAAATTGACTTCATTCTTGTTTTCAATTTCGCTCTCAATACACTGCTGAATACATAATTTTCAATTAAGCTTTTAAATTAGTGAGAAATATCGTGTAATAAAATTCTTCAATCAATGTCGAAATAGCTATTCCAAGTTGACAGGTAACAGCTGTTTAATTTGACAACGTACCACTTCTTCCATATCTCGTACCTTTACAGGTTATTACGACATCATTTTACCATCCTTTGTAGTAGAGTATGCATAACTCTGGTATGGACAAAAGCCGAGCTACCTCACCGATACTGGCCATGCACTAAAATAGGAGTCAGTCAGAGTTATGAGCAGCTACACAACAGGTATTCCTATACTTCTCGTTACTCCTCCCTCTGATATCGCCTTCATTAATAAAATCTCTACAGGATTTTCTTTTAATAGTAGTAGCCACTTTCAAGGAATACCAAATCGTTTGTTGAATCTTTACAATATATATGAAATCGACTTCGTCCAAAGAATCCCGATTCAACTATGTATTCTTTTTGTTCGACTCTTTGCAAAAATTGCACGTACTAAATAGGCCACCTACACATACCACATAGTAACTATATTGTGGTCTTAAAGAACCATTACTTTTCTATACTATCAGTAATCGGCTTACGTACATATATGTATATAATTCTGATGATAGAAATTTTTATTTCCAGGTGATTCTACTGGTACTGGACCCGGTGTAGGAACAGCAACAATGGATGGAAGCAATCCTGATAAGAAGCACCCTGACGACAACTTCGCTGACCATGGTAAAACGGCATTACCCACGATTGTCTACATTCATGGCGAATCGTACGAATGGAATTCTGGAAATCCTTACGACGGATCTGTTCTTGCTGCTCACGGACACATTATTGTGGTGACCATAAATTTTCGATTGGGAATTCTTGGTAAGTGGATGAAAAAAAAAACGAAGGATTTTCCTTCAACTAAATAAGAAAAAAAAACATAGGAAAACCAGAGTCACATTCATTTTTATATCTGACTGGGAATTGTGCGGCTAATCCTTTCTCTCTCTCCTGACTATCGTATCGATTACGTTAAACTTTCAAATGCAACCAACTTCACTTTACATTGGCTAGGAGGAGAGAATGCATTCACGTGTGGGTTTCATAGTGAATTTAGTAAATGTTATATAGCCTGGAGGCAAACAGGCCCACAGCATGTAAATTTAATCAGGTACGCCTTCATGAAAACCGAAAATCCAACCATTGCTGTTAACTGGGTGGTGGTGTATACCCATTTGATGTAGGAGTTGCGGCAGTCAAATTAACCTAGGGCGCTCTAGTAAAATCGGTCGCAAAATTGATGCATGCGTTTGCTTGTCTGCCTAACTACTGTCGTCGTAGTACATCCTTACTATGGTATGTGGTAGAATCGTTTTCATTCTTGATATTATGTATACACAAAATTCACAGTGTCAAACTGAAACTAAAGTAGGGACAATGAGTTTTTTTCAAGGTTCGACAATTTCCCTACTCTCGAATTTCTGGGTTGATTTTCTGACTTCAGCATATGTATCGCACATCCACCCACATCCGGCAGCCAAAAGTTATTTAAAACTTGAAAAGGAACAAAAAAAAATTCAAATTCAAACTACCCCCTCCTGCCTGACATGGACTTTGTTCTCCATAAATCACATATGTAGGGCAAATTGTCACATAAGCTCAAAACAATTCTACTCTCTAGTGGGGGGCAGTGTAAGATTGATTATCTTTCCAAGAGCCTTGTACAGTATGGAAATTGTATCCGACAAAACACAGCGCCGAGTCCTTCACAGTTTCGCTGTAAGTATTCATCCTGTTGTGTCATTCAAATATATGCTCGGAATAATAAAGTCATTCGCCTGGAAGATATACACACACATACTGTGCGGAGAACAACGCCAAGATATTGATATCCCTAATTTGTCGCTTTCTTATTGGAATCAGTCATTCCAGGGAAACTGTACAACATATAAAAATTTCTCCCACGCTGCATGATTTGAGATCGTTTTAAATGTAATTTGCATTTTCTTTTACATAAAAGTTATATTCGTCGAGGTAATGTGGGTAGGTGGATAGGTAGAGGTAGTTGATCTAGGATAGTTTGGGAGTTTTTTTACTGTAGAATCTAGGGATTTGGTCCATGTTTACAGGTACGTTTAGTGCTTTTCGGAAAGCTAATAGGGAGGAAGTTTTTCATTCTCTAGAAAGAGTTTGCATATGGTATCAGAAGCTCTTTCCATACTATCGAGACATGTATTAAGCCAGTTGAGTCTGGTGGACATTTAGGGATATTGAATCCAAATTTTCAGTACGACTGCAAGGTGGAGTGGTAGTGTTCGAGCGCAAATACACTCGTCTCGTTACCCACCCACTCAAGGTGGAATAGATGTAGTAGACTCCCTGTTTGATGACAGTTCTTGAAGGCTTGCTTTTCTTGCAATGGTAGTTTTATTGTCGATTGACTTGACAAGTTGCTGTCTGGTACTGTCGATGGATAATACCTGAAAGTAATAGCCCGCCTATCCCTATGGGAGTTGGCGTGAGGCAGAAAGGAAAGGATGATATATAAGTACGAGTTATTGAACAAGAAGTGTACATTAAAATAATCCTTGGTCGACCCAATGGTCGCAAGAGAATGGCGATAGAACTGCATAGAGTAAACTTGTTTAGTACCGGGGTACTACAGGAAAGTAGTCGAAAAGCTAGTGAGACGGAACTTGATCATTCGTAATTGACGTGACTCAGAGATCCGTCGCGTTGTAATGGATGTTTGCCAATTTGTATGGAAGCTGACAACACCTTCTTCCCAATGACACTTTCAATGTTGGCTAATCTCCCTCTTGATGATTATTTTCTATGATTAGCTATTCTGAAAATTAATATTTATCTACTGAATTTGGAAGCAATCAAATATAGAGTCATGGAGGGAACAATATTTTGAACGAAGTTTGTTCGACTTTTTTGTTTATTTTATTTAACTGTATTCCAGGCTATCTTTTCGTCATGTAATTCTACTACATTAAAGACTCGCGGAGATGATGAGCTGATTCTCGTACTTTTGAAAAAAATCAGAACTTAAGAAAAAAAAATTGCATTTTTTTAACATAATCAATTTTAGGGTTCCGTACCCAAAGGGAAACAACGGGAACCCTTTTACTAAGACTTCGCTCTCCGTCCGTTACCAGGTTGTATCTCATGAACCATAATAGGTAGACAGTTGAAATTTTCACAGAGTGTGTATTTCTATTGCCGCTATAAATAATACATATAAGAAAAATAAAATTAAATTAAAAATTAAAGGGGGCCCCCATACAAGAAACGTGATTTTGTCCGCGTTTTTTTCCTCGTTTTATTCTCATTCATTATTATTATCATAAGTAGGAATTTTTTTTTTTGTAAATGACAGCAATTTGGAGCAACTACAGCACCTACTTTACCGAAAGATGAAAGAATACCTCTTGACGAAATTAAAGAAGATATTGTGATTGAAGAGAAGTATGTCAAAGAAGATACCAAAGAAACAGAAGTACCAATCTCACCGCCAAAGCCGTCAGCCACTGAACAAGTCGAACCTCCGATTCTTCCAGCTAAGATGCAATTTGAAGTACAACAGGGAATTCTTCGTGACATTGTAAAGAGTCCAGATGAAGTTGCTGATGTGGAGAAACATGGTCAAAGCGTTGGAGCCCGAAAACAAATCGCGTACAGTCGTTGAAAGCAACAATGATCTTTCTTCGACAGACTGCGTCTAGATGTGGAAAAATTGCGCTGCCACTGGTAAAATAAGGCATGAGTAGAGTTTTGACAAGCTTCAAGCGTAAGTACCTCGAGAGAATACTAGCCGATAGCCAGAGTCTGCGGTGACCAGTATAAATACGACGTACAACACTATTGATATGATTACAGCACGTCATCGGGGCATTGAAATGAACTCCCAGGTTCCTCACCGAATCAAATCTAAAAAGACTGGAGGATGATCATTAGCATCGATAGTCCCACTAAACATCGCCATAGATTGAGATTTATCAGGATTAAGTACCAAATGATTTTCTGCAGCCCAAGTTGAAACCCTAACTAAATCGGAATTGATGCGGTCTGCACAATCATCCATGAGGGCTATTGGCCGTGCCATATATAGCTGAACATCATACGCATACAAGTGAATACTGCAATACTCAATAACATCAGGGAGGTCATTAATGTAAGAACAGAACAATAGTAGACCAAGTATGGATCCCTAGGGGACGCCACATGTTAACGAAAGCGTATTAGATATAGAGCCGCCGACCTTAACCTGTTGGGATCTATCAGGACAGGAAAGAATAAATTAAATTAACGGCAGACGAAGAAAAACTAAACTTATCTGACAACTTAGACAGCAATTTAGCATGGCTAACACTATCAAAAGCCTTAGAGAAGTCCAGCAAGGCCAACAGGCATAATTTATTATCGTCCAAAGCCCTGCGAAAATCACTCGATACTTTTAGGAGAGCAGTTTCACAACTATGAGCGGCGCGAAAAAATGATTGACGTAAGGAGCTCTAAGACTTCGGAGTACTTATGTGCGGTATTATTTCTTAAGGATTTTATGTGAAGTCCCACCCGCAAACTCCTCCAGTAGTTGGCATGTTTTCGAAGTAGCCCACCATTCACAACCCTTTCCCACAACCATTTTCCATTCAAAAAGGGAGGGCACAGTACAGAGTAATTACTCTATATAGAACAGAACAACCAAGATAATTTATTTTAATCATTCCAACATGGCACACTTAAAATGAATTGTAAAGACTCGTTTAACACGACCTCCAGATTCGGATACAAGTACGGCCTTTCTTAGCCAGATAAGGACTCTGGACACTTTAGGATATGGGAGCTCCCTAACAGAAATTAATTTCTAAGATACTTTGGGTTATCAACAGGACGAATAACGTAGAGTTATGCCTATCGCGGACTGGAGACTTTTTATCAACTAAATTGTTTTGTCACAACTGTCAATTCCATTCGGCTATAATGTAAATGCGCAAGAAGTGAACTGACAGCAAGGTGACTTTTTGGTTCCTCCGGCTAGCAACTTTTGGGTGACGAAAGTGAAGCACACCGCCTTCACGTTTAATTTGAATGTGCACGCATTTTTGTCACCGCTTGAGTGCCATTGTAGAACGAGAAATATGAGGCTGAATCCGCTCAATTATATGAAAGTCAAAATAAAACTTTGTCAGGTTTTATCCCAGTGCACGATCAGCAATGTACGACGCTGCAGCGGAGGAATTAGTTAAAATTTAAAAAGACGATTTTGAGTCAAGTCTTGGTTGTGAGTTAGTCCAACTTGCATCATTGATCATTTTGTACAAAAACGATTATCAAAAAGATCAATCTCACGAGTTGTTCTATTATCAAATACTTGGAAATCAAAATTTCATTGCTACATTTCCAAACGTATTGTTGATAGTGTCGAAGTGCACTGGAAAGCACTCCGTATCGAAAATGAAAATTACAAAAAACAGAGTTTCGAACTACGATGACACAGAACCGCCTACTTAATATTGAAAAATGCTCAAAAAGTTCCACTCAACTAATAATATTTTTTATTTTTGTGTATTTCTTGTATGTTACTATATCTTCATATATTCGTTAACAAAACTTTTTATTTACTTGAAATAATTTATTGAAAACCTGTGAAAAAGATATTTTTTTATAGTTTCAAAATTATTCGGGGCTTTTACTTCTTTGTTGCCCAGTACCTCTAAACCTTTAAATCAGGCTTTGCATGGCAGGGATCTTGGAGCAATAAAATCTCTCTCTGATATTATTGTACCTAAGTTTCTGTGTTAAAAACTCGGAATGTACGAGTATGGCATCAATTCATATATTCCGAGTTTTTTGAAGCCGAGCCATGCCTATTCCAGATCTCTTAAGGGAGTATTCTAGTCTAGAGGCCCGAATTTTAGGTGATTTTTGAAGTGCCGTAAAAAAAGGCAATCAATATTTTTGTATCCATTTTTTATGAGTTATTTATTAACATTGCAAGAATACAGAAAAAATTAAAAAATTAAAAAAGTTAAAAATTCAAAAAATTAACAGCTGATGTAGTGGGGGGGGCCTCAAAAAATTGGCGCGTGATCATGCTCACGATTCCAACCCGCCTAGCAATCCGAAAAAAAAAATAAAAAAGATTATTAGTCTAGAGTAATGTCGCTATGTCCGGAACTAGGGAAAAGTTGAAAAAAATTTTTTCACAAAATGGCCGCTGCCTAAAAAAAAGCAATTTTTGTACCACTTTATTGACATTTTCGAATTTTTTAGAAATAGTAAAAATTGAAATTTTGGGATGCGGCTAGTTCCGGACATAGACAAGTCTATAAAGAAGACTCTCAAAAAAATGTCAAGTAAATCGGTCCAGTAGAACTTGAGAAATCGTGGGCATCGTCTTGAAAAAGGCAGTTTCGAGAAAAACGCGTTTAAGGTGTAACACCACTGTAAATTTTTTGAAAAATCGTTTTTTTTTTATTGGCTTAACAAATAGTTTAAACCCTCTAGAATAAGTAAAAAAGAGGTCCCGTGCGAGAAAATTTTTTCTTTCCTTTGAAAATGGAGGTCGCCACCAAGCGCATCAAACTTGCTCCGAAACATGTCCCGGGAAGATGGCTGTGGAGCCGACATTTTGTTTTTTTTCGCTGTCAAAAATTTATCAATAAAGTTCAATGTATGCCCGATAATACCCTTAAAAGGTTTTTTTCAAAGACCTTTAATTTTGCGAGAAAAAAATTCGTGAAAAAACCTTTTTTTTAGCCGTTACAGAGGCGTTACCCCTTAAAGTCCATATGTCCACGTGGTTTGGAAGTTAGAATTCAACTGTTAGCAGCTGGATGCAAGTGAACACTAAATATAAAGATACAAATTTGAAAAATCCTCTTGTAGGCATATTCTTGAACAGTTAAACTTTGAAAATATGAAAACAAAAAAAAAATCGATTTTTTCGAATTTCTAGACTAGAATACCCCCTTAAGGAGGCCTTTTTATTGAATCCGCAATAAAATCTGGTTGGATAAATATCATCTCGCAGTTACCTAACAATCGTGGTAATGTCATTGATTTGCCAGTCCTCGAACTGGGCAAATTGGGATACATTTAATCCTCGCTTAAGTGGATAACTAGAAACTGTCTGTCTATGTCAAAACTCTTAGATTTTAAGAAATAGCATTATCCCTCTAATATAAAATGGTTAATGGGACTGTTTTACTAATCGTCCCAAAACTATCCCAAAATTATTCTATTATCCCACTTAGCTGAGGTCCAAAAAACATAATCATATTATCCACATTTTTACCCCTCCCCACATATTCCTTTAAAACTAATGACACCCAAAACTATCCAAGCGCCAACACAAATTGTTATGAAACCCTGTAAGTCCGCTCTAATCTCCGTGTATAAAATTACGTCAAATCTCATAGAAATTCATGCATCTCGTTAAGTACCACCCTGTACTCACCACAAAAACAAAAACAACAACAACTTTGAATTTCACAATCTCTATAACTTTCACATTTGATAACTTGCAGGCTTTCTGAAAACCGGCGGAAAAGGAAGTGCACAAGGTAACTTCGGCTTAATGGACTTAGTTGCAGGCTTACACTGGTTAAGAGAAAATCTGCCAGCCTTCGGAGGTGATCCGGACAGCATAACCATAATGGGTCACGGAACTGGTGCAGCACTCGCAAATATTTTAGTTGTTTCACCCGTAGCCAGTGGTAAGTAGCCCTAAATTTTTAATAACTGACACATCTCACATATAATGCATGTAGTACGGTCCAACACGGCCCCCTTTACGGTTTATATGGGTTTGTTTTTTTCTTCTGAATATTCTCACAGGATGTCACCTCTTGGATTGCACTATACTCATATATACCTATATAGGTCTGAAGGAACTATCAAGATAATTCTCTGATGGTATTATGGGCATATAAGGAGAGCCCGGAGACGATACACACAGTAGTAGGTATACACGAGAGGTATCTCATGAAAATTTCATTAGGTAAATACTTCTCTATTGTAGTCCCAGGATTCAACCTCTAAATTTTGCATAAAAATTCCCAGCACTTGAAGTCGAAAAATGTTAGGAATATTATCCGCAGGCAGGATTGAGAGCATGCCAGGCGGATAAAGTTTTGCAGAAATTCATGATTATGTATGTATGTTGGTTGGTATGAGTCTCTCACCCTCCGGTCTTTTTATCCATACAGAATTCAAGAATTGTTGATAAAACTGTGTCCTTCTGGGTTGTTAAGGTTGTTAACTTTTTGGAGACTTTCTGTAGAGCGTCCCCAAAAGAACCGAGAAGAGACAACAATTTTGATAATTTGGCGAACATTATCATTTTGAATTCTATCCTAACACTGAAGTACATTTTATAAAGCAAATTGCTCGGAAATTGTCATTCCCTTATGTGAAAAGTAAAAGGAATTATGGGATCAGCTCAGGAATATGTCCACATTTTTATGGTAATGAATGATGATAACAATTCACGTTGTCAGAAATTATACTAAAGTTCTTAGAAATTGGATCAAAATTCGGTTTTTCATGGGATGGCGAGGGGGAGGTGAATTTCGTTTTCTCATACTGGCGAACTTTCCTTCCCTTGCTTTTGGGCATTGTTTCCTCAAAATGGAATACTAAAAATGAAAACTTCATTCAAAGATCAAATTTCATATTCTAGCTACAATTTTTATATTTTTTTATTATTAAATAATTTCACATTACCAAATTCTGCACTTCGTCTTCATACTGACGACAAGGGATTTTTTTTTCGATTTTCCAGTAAATTTTTTTTACAATTATCCAATACGAGAAAGTTAGTGACCAAAAGTGAGATTTTGGCACTCTAACTCATCATAACGCAAAATCCCGCTTGGCCTAGGAGCACGATCCCACGATCTATGGGACCTCTTGGCCTCTGCGATTGTAGACCAACCGATACCCAACTTTTCCACCAATAAAATGAACTATTACAAGTTAGTTTAGCTGTTACAATTTGGCTACTGAAAGTAGTTCATTGAATTTATTCGAAATTCTATACATAACAACAAAGAGGAATACTCTGAGCATATTTTATTAATAATGTTTATATCTATCTAACGGGGGAAAGCTTTGGCCATCGGATATAGCTTGGGATACTTTCTTGGGTGAAAAAGTGGACTTTTCTACTTCTCATGATTACGCGAAATAGGTCAGTCGTAGAAAATGGCTTCGTCTGACAAGTGATACAATAGTGCACTAATAGCCATAAAAGAAAGAACTGCATATATCCGAAATATAATAACTGGGGTGTATGTGACCCAAGTGCATGATTGGGTTTTCCGGCGAAAAAAATATCCCAAGAAAGTTTTCTGAATCGGGAAAAAAGTACACCACCCGATAGTACTCGGCGACATCTTTAATTTGATATGCAACATGCCGTATTGGAACCATCCCCCCAGCCGGGGTTTCCATCCGCACCCTAAAAGTATGCAGAAAAAAACTCCATCTACGAATTGTAGATGGCAATGAGGTGCGACGAACAGTGAAACCCGTTTTCGGATCAGACATAACCCTATCGAGTTAGAGCCGATCTAAGGTGCGAAAAATCTAGTACCTCAGTTCGAATAAAAGAGAGGAAAATACTAAAAATGTGAGTATGGGGATCGCTATTTAAGTCTCCGAGTATAGGATTGTGGGTATTCAAACTTCTTCTGAGGACCTAAGGAATTCGATTCTGTACTAGATTTTCCAAAACGTACTACATCAAATTTTGACCCCCCCTAGCCTACCCCCGCTTAATTGAAATAAACATTGTTAAAAAAATATGTTCAAGATTATCATAAAGGATCGTTTAAGACATCTCTCATGTATGTTGATGTCGGGCCTAGGCATTCCCCTTTTCGTATGAAATGACATATAAAAAAAAGTCATTGTCATTGTATCGTGTCAGTGTTTACAGCCGAAGTTTTTTTTTTAATTTCCTGCAATTTTTTATGATTTACTTTCAGTAGCCAAACTTTGTTTGGTAATCAGAAAAAATTTCTGCTGTTATGAAATACTGGAAAATCTGCCTGGCTAGAGTTATTGCCTTGAATCATTTAATTACAAAACAACTAGACTGACTCATATGATCGGGACTTTCCCTTTATTTTCAATACGACATTCGGACGGAGATTCCCTTTACCACCACTTTACGTTAACTTTCTTCTGGCTACTGAAAATTAGTTTACTCGCCTTCGTGTTTGCGATTGTATTTTTATTGATTTTATTTTATTATTTATTGTTATTATTACTGTTGATAGCCTAAAGTAGTTTAGAAAATAATTTCTATTAGAGTGTCCCCATATCTTAAATACTATGAACCTCCACTTGGCTTCGTTCAGACGGACCTCCCTAATTGTTGGAGATAATTACATGATATTTAATAAGTAACAAGATAATAAGATAGCTTCAAACTGGAATAAAAATAATTTTTAATTTTATGAAATAAATTCATACCTAATTTAGTTCATATGAAAATTGATCGAGTTGGCCAAAAAAAACAAAACTCTTTACGGACGACAAATCGTTGAAAAATAAATTTCTTTTGTAAAGATAGCGTTTCGTATCAGCATGAATCGTATTCCCATCAGTACAGGTAGGAATCAAGCCATACTGATGAGTTTATGATTCCTGCTGATACGAAACACCCTCTTTTGCAAAAGAAATTTTTCGTTTGTAAAGAGTTTTTTTCCATTTAATTTACTTGGTGTTTATTAATTTCACAGGGTGTTAATATTATCAAACTATAGTTAAAGGCTGAAGCGTATACAGCAGTATGAATGGAATTAAAATAAAAATATTTAAATAGATTCAACATATTCCTATTCCTCCCTTGATTGAAGTAAATATCAATAATTTCCGATTGATGAACATTAATAGTTCGTCTGGTGCCTGAAATAAGGGGATCGGATGAGAAAAGCAGCATTTAAAATAAATCCACATTTGGAATGTTTTCCTGATCTTTTCTAAATTCATTTCCGCCAAACCTTAGTTTTCGTTACCAGTTCTCCAATTGGGTTTAGGTGATTTTATTTGATGATGTTTTTCCCATGATGTAGAACTTTGTGCAAAGTTCATGTTAAAAATCTTCACAGATAGATTTGACGCAATTTTTTTACTGTTTTTACTGCGTAGTGTCCAAATTTTGTAGTGTTTATGGGTTGGCCGCAAAATAACATTAAATCGGTGAAATAATATATGGACATTGTATCGAACAGAACTCTTAAAATTATCAACCAACATTTTGAATTGAGCACATACAACAATTGCCAAACTTGGGCTATATTTCAAATCCAACAATGAACACCTGCAACCAACACTTCACGCTTTAGAACATTTTGTTTGGCATGGCTTTCTCACGGGTGGGATATGAAAAGCGAGCGATCGACCATGAGCATTCATTCATTGCCGAACATTCGACCGAGAAGCACTCCAGGATCTTCTCAAGAATATAATTAATTGTGATTTTTATATACCAAAAAACTTTAATATGTTTTGTAGTAAAGAGTATTATCTGCGTTTTTACTACAGCATAAATTTTTGTTATTTTTGCTGATCCATGTTATCGAAATATCTTCTGGCCGTGCATACATCTTTGGTAAAATAATAAGTACCCGTCTATTTCCATTTCTTTTCTGTTAAGAGTTTCTGCTTAATTTCTTCGCTATTGCGAATTCCAACTTAGCCGCATGTTAACTTATAAATTTTTCCCATACCGTAGGAGTAGTCGCCCGGAAAGCGGAAGGCCCCGGGTTTCAAGCCTCGGATGAGGCAGTTGTTTTTTCCACTTGTATTTATGATTTAATTTAGAATTATTAAAAATAAAAGTTCTTAAAATTGTTCTATTCTCATCGTAAATCATAAGTTGTGATGCGTGCAGGACGAATTTCATAATGTGTGGTAGTTTCCTTCGGTGTCTTCAAGAATTAATTTTCCAGACTTGCCGGAATGCTTTGTAATTGATTCGATTTGCTTCAGTATATAAATTTAGCTGATTTTTTGTTTGATTTTTCTTGGTTTTCGTGCACATATTTAAATTTACTAGGCAGACAGTAGCGAATGGATGAGGGCGGGGATTTTTCCATATATCTACATGAAATTGATGGCTCATTGTTGTGGTACTATCGAAATTATGAATAAATTAGCATCAAAATCGCTTTTATATAGATGACTCAACATAGCCCCATTTGCCAAGTATAAAGACATTTTTATTTTATATTTCTGAAATTTCTGCTATTGCAATTCATGCAAAAAATCCTTGTAGATGTGGAATCCTATAAAACCACTTATTAGTCCTGAAGCTTTTCAAAGCTCAAAGCCTCTGTTTCACACACCCATATGTTTCTTGGGATATGAGCATTACGATTTCGTCAAGCTCATTTCAGTATAGCTTTGATGAATCTCATCAAATTTTTTTTACTGCAGTGCAGAGTAAAGCATTATATATGTATCCTTATTCTTGAATAAACCCTAATCAAAGAATAATGCCAATGCTCCTTTGAACTGAACTTTTTTGGTTCATATTGGGGAGTGAAAAGGAAAAAAGGTATTTAATTTTAAGCGAGAAACAGAGTGCCGACTTTTTCAACCTAGCCGACCTCACGAAGTTTGACAACTCTGTAGAATGTATTAGATTAGATAACCTAGAACCCAATAGCCAAAATGGTCAGGTCGGCCAGATTGAGGTTTAATTGGAGTAGGTACATATATTCCTCTACAATTGGAATCGCACGAAAATACCTTACCTCCAATATCTCTGCTTAGGCTTTACCACAACAGAATTTGGGACTATTGTTAAATTTTAATTATAAGGCGAAAGACGTGTTTTTTACAAGGCTGTTTTGGTTGTAAATACCGCTGAATTGTTACAGTTCAGTGGGAAAGAAGCCTAGCGCGTATATGACCTATTATGCAGCTTGGTATTTGTACCTTGGTATGCTATAAGACTACTGGCGTTAGTCTCAAGCCTCTCCTAGCCTAAAGGGTGGATCATAGCCTCCTCGTGGTCAACTGCTGTCACTTTATAAGTGCTAATATGATTAAGCCCGAACGGAGGTACCAGTAACGTTTAAGGATCTGGATGTAAGATTCACTGGGAGTACTCATGATCGTATGATCATGTTATACGAAGCCATACCAATTAGGTAGCCGAAATTGCTAACTTGGTACTACGGGATTGAGGAGCCCCGAATAGAGCTCTTAGAGCAATATTCGCCTCAACATGGGAAGGCCCCCTTGTGGGAGCATCGTAGTGGTGTGGTAGCCCATATGCAGGCAGAGTGAGATTGTCTGAGTCTACATGACTTAGGCGAACATTCTTCTCTAAACAGAGTAGTTTGTTTTTTTTTATCATAATTGCATACTGCGTCCGTGAATTTGAGGGATGGTCGCTTATTAATATATGCTTAGAGGATTGGTTCTCGACGTTGAGTTGCGCTAAATCAACCGGGTGCCGTGACCCAAGGAACGGAAGAGATTTTAGGTAGGTCTCACTTCGACCAATATCAAGCATATACTGACATAAACTGGTACTTCTGAGACAGAATATAAATTATATTCTGCCTCTCGAGGGTGCTGATTGTCGCTTTTCTTCAAATCCGTGCATTAAGAATGCCGTGAGATTAAGCCGTAATGGCACTGGATAACTGGATACAACAACAGCGGACAAAGTACTAGTACCACGCTAGGTCGATGACATTAAGATACTCAACGTTTTATAAAATCTGAAGAAATTTTCGAAAAGGATCCACGTTTTCCCGACAAAATGGCAGAAGACGATCCTTGAATTTTTAGTTAATTTTACTATAGTCGATTTGCGTTTCTTTCGGAAACCATAGAGAGTCCTTTTGGAGAAAATTTTATATTTATGCTCCTTGAATCCTTCAGCTTCTTTTGAGTAAAACCCTGACAGCTTTCTGAATCCTTCAGAATCCTATCAAAAATGTAAAAATGTCACACTACCTCCCATTTTTAAGAAAAAGATAAATTTCGCTTTGGCCAAGATGCTGAAAAGGGATATAAAGTTCCTCTCAAATAAAATTCTCATTTTTCCCGAAATTATTAGAGAATCCAGCATGAGTTTGTCTCACTAAATCTCTTCATAGCAAAACGATTGCAAACAGAAACACGTGCTGTTCAAATAGCATAAGATTACAGCAACAACATGTGACCAAACATTGTGAATATTCATGCAAACCGGTTTTACAAAAGCGCGAGAAAATTTATGAGAGTAAAATGTGAGAGCTCCGCCGAAAATGAAACATTTGCCGTTCTGTTTCGTTGCATGCAACTTGCGCTTTGACAATTTCTATCTTTATTCATAAAGTTTTAAAGAGTGTTTGATTTTTTTTATTTTTTTGTTTATTTCTTTCTTCCTTTTCTCGCCGTGTGCATTTTAAATGTAAAACAATCGGAAATCTCGTCTGCTTCTTAACTAGTTGTTAAATTAACTTTGGTATGGGGCTTGTTGAAAATCTGGTATGCAGCCGATCCGGAGAGGAATCCGAAACGGTGACTCATTTTTTTTGTCACTGTCCGGCTCTCTCAGGAAAACTTTACAGAAAACCTAGGCTCACACCTCGGGGAAAAACTACATGAAGCCGAAAAGCAAGGCAAGGGTGCCAATTTTGAATTTTGTTAGAGAGTCCGGCAATTTCTCATAAGTCTGGTGGATGAACAATGGGCCTTGTTGTGACCTACATTCCAGTCATCTTTTTCGGATCCCAACCACATTTCAATCCAATCTAATCTAATCCAGGTCTACTTTCAATTCTGTTGGAATTTTGTCAGCTTTGACAGGTAACTTTTAGTTATCATTTGCTGCACGCATTTTTACGGAAAGGAGTGGAAGAAAGATTTGTTTAAAAAAATTTCGGAAACATTTTTACGGTCTAAACTTATTCTTTCTGTAGTAAATTATTACGAAATAACTAGAATTTTCAAGCTATTAGGCCAATTAACTGTTATCAATTAGAATCTGACAAACTTCGTATTGTGAGTTGCAGAAATTGGTGGCAAAGTTTATATGGTTGAGGTTCTTAAAGTGATACTGAGGTGGATATTGGAAAAGCTGGCACATGTTTCTCTCGCTTTATTCTATTGATGCGCTTACTACTATTTTGACTACTGTCTTTTTATTGCGGCGTTGTATTTATCTACCAAGAGGTCCCAAGCAATTTCCACAATCCTCTAAAATAAATTTTTTTGTCGTTTCATCGATGAGATATCTCTAAAGGTCATAATACCACGATATAAATTTAGAATATATTGCAAATTTGTAATTTATTTTATTCCTGTTCGTCTTTCTAGCCAACAATTTACTATGTAAAAGATCGTAATACGTCTTTAAAGAAATAAATTCTAATTCTAATCCTATAAATCTAACTACCACTCATATTCTAGATTTTGGCTAAGCTTTTCTCTTTACTTTAATTTTTCTGCACTGCATTGCATTCCATGAGGATATATTATATCAAAACACTGTGACATGACCCCGATATTTCCAGACTTACTAATGTCCTTCAAAAATTTTTATTTTTCAGATTTGGTCCATCGGGCTATTCTACTAAGTGGTTCAGCGCTATCACCGTGGGCGATACAAAAAGATCCACTTTTTGTTAAGCGACGTGTAGCCGAACAAACTGGCTGCCATGGCGATATGCTGGAGGATGATTTGGCCCCGTGCCTTAGAACTAAACCCATTTCAGAACTTCTTGCTGTTAAAATCGACTCACCAAGGTTTGTATATATTTGTGTTAAATCAATGAAAGAAACTCACAGTGCATACAGTGTGGAGGCTGCAACCTACACACCTTGTCTGATTGAGCATATTTTTTGCTTGTATAAAGAGTCTTTCTTGAAACTACATCCTGCAATAACATCACCAACTAACGTTTGCATCCTTTTTGTAATATTACCTACATGGAAATAGGGATTCCTCTTATTCTCTTCATCTGAATGAAGTTATCTCAAGATGAAAGGCATTTTCTGATCCCTCAACATAAAAGAAAAAATAGGAAAAACAAAATCAAAAATGTATTCAAACTAGGACGGCACAACAATGCCACTTTCAGTGGAAAATATATTCAACTCCGCCGATCTTTATTATGAGTTTCCCAAAAGATTCAACTCACCAAGGGATGAGGCAGGGCAGGAGCTCCTCTACAAATTCTCCCAATTTTCAAAAATAAGCTCAGCTCGGTATAAAACCTTTTGAATTTTGTGGGAACCAGAAATTCGTCAGTTGTGGAGAGCCCACCACCCGGAACTAGCTTGCTTAAAAGTCAATTTTGCATATGTGTGCACAGCAATTTATGAGGATATTCCCTCAGGTACAAGGATTGCATGTACAATTCTATGCACATATTTACTACGTATGTATACTACAAAATCCACCCACTTGAAAATTTTCAATTGCTTTTTAAACATAGGAACAGCAAGAGACTCCGTATAAAATAGCTGCGATTAAATTTACAATGTCGCTTTGTATTTGCAGAATCCTCGAAAATGGTTCATTCCGACATGAGAAAGATTTAAACAAAAGTTGAATTGATACAAAGCAACGACGACGAATTTTACCATACTGCCTCGGGTCAATTGAGTGAAATTACTCTTCTGTGTCGCTATTTATCCCTAATTGCGTTTATTGTGGCCATTAAGGCTTGCTTTTTCCATTTTGTTGTCAATTAAATATGTGCAACATCAACGATTGCATATGTATGTACATGTATAGCGGAGGATAAGCGAATTCATACAAGGATGGACTGTGAAATCGCGTTAATATTTGTCCAGAATTTATTTAGCATAAAGTTATATGTATAGGCATACAAATGGGTAATCCTTGATAATTACAGTCCTGCGGCATATTTCATGGATAGGAACTACAACATTTTCTTTTATGTTTCAAACCCTAGGCGTCGGTGGTATGATTAATTATAGAACAACCCAGGGCGGATGACGAACAAGACCCCCAGAGGGTTTGTTTTCTTTTAATTCAAACCACTTTCACACATAATTACTTACTAATTTTCATGAAATTTTCAAGTAACTAAAAATTTATTATGATCAAATGCATGATTGGTGAAGCTTTCATGATTTTTGACTCCCTGATCCTGTTAAGATCTCAGCTTGATATTTTACATTGAATAAAATTAAAAGTATGTCTTCCAGGATATTCAAGGATAACGGATGTAATCATTTCACATATATTTTTGAAATGGCATTTTTCTTAGATAGATTGAAATCCTAACTTACAAATGAGCTAAGTTTCTTTATTCTAGCATGAATAGCAAAATACAAGGTCTGTTCTGAAAATAGTAGGACTTATTTTTTTAAGAAATTTTATTCATGAGAATAGTACAAACGATTAGAATTTTTCAAAGTAGCACCCTTTTGCATCTACACACTGCTGCCAACGAGTTTTCCAATTTTCGTACACCTCCAGGAATGTCTGGATCGGAATGCTGTTTAGCTCCCTCGTCACGGCCTGTTGAACCGCCTCTACCGACCCGTGATGCTTCCCCTTGAGCGTCAATTTTATTCTCGGAAATAGAAAAAAGTCTAGCGGGGAAAGTCAGGGCTGTAAGGGGGTTGAAGGAGCGTTGCCATTTTCGCTTTCCGGTTGGCCTTTTACTCCTCTGAGAACACTCGCGGCACTTACTTCGCGGACACTTTCCTCATGGCTAAGTTTTCTATCACGATCTCAAGAACTTGGGTTTGAGGAATGATCAAGTCATCAGCAATCATTCTGATACTCATCCTACGATCACTGTTCAGTAAATTTTTTCACTAGCGACACATTTTCGTTGATCTTGATTGTCGAAGGGCGTCCGGAACGGTAGTCGTCTTCGACTTTTTCCTTACCTTCTCGGAACAGCTTGTGCCACTCATAAACACCCGATCTATCCATGGCAGCATCACCGTAGGCCTCCTTAATCATGTCGTAAGCCTCTTTGCCCGTTTTACCAAGCTTTACACAAAATTTGATTGTGTATCGCAGCTCCAGTAAACGCTCCAAGATTCTTCGTGACGAGGCGTTTCACAGTACAAGCGACCCGCTCTCTTCAACAGCCGACAGCCGACTGCCGATTTTTCCCAGCGTTCCCAGTATCCGCGCGCAGAGCGCCTCCTGTCCGCCCGTTCGCCAAGGATAAAACCAGTCCTAATACTTTCAGAACAGATGTAAATGTAAATGTAAATTTTTAAAGAAGACCAGGGGTGATTCTGATCTCTTTGTCGTAGCTTAGACGTATATTTTAGTATATTTTGATATTTCACCTCCAATTTGTCGTACTTTTATATTCACCATAAACTAAAATGAATTTGAAATGAATTAATGTCAGAATACACGCCTAAGACTACGACAAATTAGTCAACTGATCCCGAAGTTGTCACAAAAATTGTGTACTATAATAAATGGATTTTCTACATCAACTTAAAACACTACAAGTGCTTAAGATCGAAAAATATGTTTGAATTTGTCATTTTCAGTTCATTCTATGTAATGCAGAGGTCAAATTAAAAAAAAATTTAAGAAAATTCTAAATTTTTAGTTTTTACCACAAGGGGTGTGATTCTGATCTTTTGTCGTACTTAAATTTCAAAATATACGCCTAAATGAAATGAACTTTTTTAGTGATTTTTTCGTGTTCATATTGAGCTCAGCAGGCCTTGCATAACGTAGAATGAACTGAAAATGAGACTTCAAATGACATAAAATAAGTACTAAATGAGTTTTCAAACAAAACTGAGGCCAAGCCGCACGAAAAAGCAGAAAATAAACTTTTCTTTACACACAGAGGTGGACTCAGATTTTTTGATTGAGACATTTCTCTTGAATATTCTTTCTCTTCATGAATCAAATCACTTATTACCTCTGATTGATCATACTGAAATATATCGGTGATTGTCAGCGAATAACATCTGAGTCCACCTCTGTGTGTGTAGAAAAGTTTATTTTCTACTTTTTCTGGCGGCTTGGCCTCAGTTTTGTTTGAAAACTCGTTTTGTACTTATTTTATTTTCTGCCTTTTTCACGTCAACTAAATTGTTATTACGTGCTGCATGGAGAAATTTTAAAACAATTTTTAAGTCATGTTTGGTGCCGATCCGAAAACAAAAATTTTTCGAGTATCAAAAGTACTGCAACGGTTTTCTGAAATTCAAATTATGTTTTAAACAGCGCTTTTTAGCTGTATTCCAACTTGATTCCATATAACATGAATTTTCCCGATTTTCCATGTTTTCCATAGACTTTTCCTATTATTATGAATTTTTTTAAAAATTTACATGAACTTTCCTCGATTTTTCATGCAAGTTTTCATTATTGTTGAAGAGAAAGTATTGATGCCAGTAGGACGGAAAAAAATGATTTCGCATAGCTAATAAAACTTTTATGTTGGAAAATTTTCCGGAAAAGTCGGAAAATTCCGTAAATTTTCGAAAAAATTTCCGGAAATATTGGAAAATTCTGCATTTTTCCTGAAACAGATTTATCACTAATCATATCGATGAAAATTTGTCCGATGATTGTTCCGCTTTTCCGGGTTTTCCGCGGAGTTTTCCACAAAAGCAACTTTATGCAACTCATTTCGTTCTACAACTTTGTCATAGGTTGCAAAACGCTCAAACGCTTCTTTGGTCTGAAAAACTCCGGAAAAGCGTTTTACATGAATTTTCCTCGATTTTTTTTGCAAGTTTTCACCATTGTCGGAGAGAAAGTAATGATGCCAGTTGATAGGGAACTTGATCCTGCATAATTAAGAAAACTTTTTTATCGGAAAATTTTCCGGAAAAGTCGGAAAATTCCGGAAATTTTTTTCGGAAAAATCGGAAAACTGTGCATTTTTCCTGAAACGGATTTATCACTAATCAAATTTGTACCAAATTTTCAAATGATTTTTCCCGATTTTCCGGGTTTTCCATAGAAATTTCCGGTTCAAATTTTGATAGATTCAATTGTCACGCGACATGAACCTGTGTGCCAAATTTCAGCTAGCTGTGATGACGAAAAGTTGGTCTATGAGAGTGTCGAAAATAGTAAAAAAGAAATATATAAATAAATAGACAGACAAATTCGTGTGCGAGTTAAAGGGAATGGCCTCAAAAATATTATTTCGAATTTAAGCACCTATTTTGCGTATCGAATATCCATTGACCACAGTTTATAATTTTTGTCACAACTTCAGAAGCAGTTGATTCATTTTTCGTACTTTTAGCATTGAATAAATAACTAATAAGGAAACGGCATATCGGGTGAAAAAATAAGCATCTCGGCGAAATGTATTAGTGTGCTCTGTTTGTATTCGTTTCGTCATGGCAGTAGTGGAATCGTGCAATTTTGAAGGGAACATTTTTTATAATCCAAATTCCTATGTAAAATAAACAAATTTTTAGCTCCCCCTTATTTTCAGATAATATTTGTTGGCGTTGCCTTTGTATGACTGGAATAATTTAGCAACCAATGACAATTCAATTGTAAACAAATAAACCGGCATTGGTAAAATGTTAAATCTTTTGCCATGGCTCTTTATTCTTACAGATATTTCACTTTTATTTTGTTTAAAACAATATAATTAATAAGTAAAGCTATTAAGCTTACTTGAAGAATACTTTCCCACGACAATAACTCTGTTCGTTCCTGCAGCACAGCATAGCGCACTTCATTATGATAATTTTGGACTCCGGAGTCTCTAGTACACAAAATGTCGTTCACAAAAGAAATATTCCGCACTTATTTCACACTACTATTCATAAAAATCACGTTTAATTAACTATTTTTCACAATATCGCGAACTCAAATAATATGAAATGTCAGAATGTTGAACTGACACAAAATAGCAACGACGCCCTCTTGTCATTTATCCCCCCCCCCCCGACCCGAGGTCACACTGTCATTGAAATGCTTAAACACGAACACTGTATTTGCACGATACCCCGCTTCCTTATTAGTTATTTATTCAATGACTTTTAGGCGTGTATTCTGACATTAATTCATTGCAAATTTATTTTAGTTTATTTTATGGTTGACGAAAAGGATAAATCAAAATGAATGTGGTGAAAATAAAAGTACAACAAATTTGAGGGGAAATGTCAAAATATGTGACTAGAATATACGCCTAAGCTATGACAAAGATATCATTATCCCCCCTCCCCCCTGAACACCGAAAAGACGAGTAGAGTACGGGGCTAACTGAGCAGTTACTGGAAAGGCCATGAATACAATAAGCTCTTGGCAGCGACCGTACATCATGTACTTTTTAAGATACAAGTATTTTGTGAAATCCTAGCAAAATTTCTTAATCACCCTGTAACTCTGGAATGGTTGATATGCCCCCCCCCCCCCGGTCAAACAATTTTTTTGTTTTTCTAGAAATAGAAGAATTTCAAATGTATTTGAATGTATTTGTGTGTATTGATTTTTCGTGTGCCGCTATGTCACCGTAGCCGCACCTCACGTCCAAAACACTGATGTGTGCGTCCGGTTTTAGATTTCTTTTTCAAATTTTGTAAAAATCTCAAAAGTTGCGTGAATTATAAGTAAATAAATAAACTGGTTTCATTGTTTATGAAATTATGATTAATCTATTGGAAGATAAAACAGTGGCTTCATGGTCCATGTCGAGATTTTAGCAAATAAAACTTAAAATTCAATATCTTCAAAAACGGAGTTCTTAAGTGCTCAGATGGACTTAGGACGCGACTTTAAATCTCTTGTTTTTCGACCCGTTTTGGACTTGGGACACATATGGTCCCCCCCTCCAAAGCCAAATCTTGGGTGCGTTACTGGAAGAACCCTTACTATAAGGTTTGGATTTGCACGCCATCAGCTTAAGTATTCCAGCAGGTATTGAAACCTCGCTAATACATATACACCACAAACACAATAAATTCGCGCTAATTGCTTATCATCAGAAGCTGCCGTCACTTTTTTGTATAGTTATTAGCATCTTTCAAGCTTGTTGGCACTATAAATATTGTTGAAAAAAAAAATGTAAAATCCATCAAATGTGGAAGTTTGAAACCTTTCTATCGAGCACCCAAGCTGGAGAAAAGCTTACATGTGATATATTTCGGTATGACTAAACCTCCGCAAAGGTGAGCAATGGACTTTCTAGAGCCCTAGGTTCTAGAGAATCCTTACGGCTCCCAATCTCTTTACTATCCATGCAAACTTCTTCAGCCCGAAAGTAAAACTTATACAATCATTAAATACGAATCGAGCTTGGTGTAAACTGCGAAATGCTGGAAAATAAGGGACTAAACGGGATGATCAGATTACTTAAAGAAATCATCCTAGCGGCAACCATAGATAGTTCTTATCTATTGATATTTCCATGCAGTCGGACGGATCAATTAAGTGTTATTCATCGCACATAAATTATTGTTGCTATCGAAAGCAATAGAAATCTATTATATATCCATATCCTAGAAAACTGCCGAAATGTCATCCAGGCTTTAACTCTTACAATAATATTTTCTTGGTTAATGTTCTCATAAAATATTGTTACGAGCGTGATCTTAGTTTGATATTTAAAATTCAATATTTCACAAGTTCTCTTTATTTCACTCTCTGCTTTTCTATTATCGATCAACTCTACTGTAGTTATCAGTAGTAATGTCCTTCAAATTATCGCAGTCCAAGACTTTCTTCGATTTATTTCCTTCCACTTATATTCACTGCATTGTCTAAGATATGACTCATCTTTTGGTGGTGACAAAAGCCGTATTTATACTCTACCAATTAGCCTAGAACCTTCCCAAATCTTTCGTTCTTGAAACATCGATTCTCCGAACCTAAAGTTATTTATGTCCGCACTTTATAGATGTCGCTCGCCGAAATTTGTTTATGTCCGTACTCATTTAGAAGTATGTAGATGTCGCTTATCCCTTTTCTATCGCAGGTAAAAATATTTAAGCTAATTTTTACCTTGTAAAAATTTCTTCTTTCACTGTTGTTAATAATTTTTGCTTCACCGCTAAGTGAAGTTTCGAGATATCTTCCTATTTTAAATTGTATGGATGTGTAGACAAAACGTGCACCAATATCTCCTTCAGTTCCCTCTTAACTATCAGTTTCCTTCTAGACAAATTTGTACCTACATTGCATCACAGAAAATGCCCTCCAGTGTGGTTACATTATAAAAACATTAAAAAAAAGCTATTGAATCAAAGGTGATACAGCAGACTGGCTTAAAGCTTTCAGCTTTTAGTCGCAATTGCCTGACTTCTTTCTATTCTCATGATTACTTGATCAACTTTGGGGCACAATTTTTGATTAAATTCTGTTTCAAGTTGATCCTGCTGTGCTCCCTAGGATACATAATCAAAATTCGTCTACCCGAAGTAGCCTTTCTACTTTTTCATCGTTGCATTGGACAGTTTTCTTCACAAAATTTTGAAAAGTGACACTATTGTGTGAGGCCTACCTTACATAAGTACAGCTTTGTATAGCCTAGTGGAGTTTTTCTGTAATAGACGAGCTGACATTATGTAGAGCCGAATATCGAACAAGGCAGATGCGAACACGATAAAAAGGACTCTCGTCTCAGTTTTGTGGATTGATCATCGGCCACAATTCCCTGTTTATGTGACTGAGAAAAAATATCGTTCGGTAAAACATATTTTTACCATGTCTTACCCGAACGATAAAACAAAAAGTGTTTTTTACTTTTAATTTGATAAAAAGCTCCGATTTACATTTCAAATCTGCTTGATCATCAAAAACTATTAAGCTACGTTTTCCTTTCGTCTGAATTGATTATCCTGTACTCAATATGGCTACACAATTACACTCTCTGTACAGTTTTTCATATTTATAGGTATTTTAATCCAAAATCCTAGATATTATTTCAGCTCATTGGAATCTAGATCTTGAAAGGTGCTATCTGAGCATGCGTGGGTCAAGTCCACTTGAAAAATGCTTGTACCTGTCATAATATTCCTATCTCAGAATAAATACTATATGTACAGGGTGGGTCAACTTGGACTGACTGATTTGAAATGCTTATAATTTTTTTATTTTTCAAGTTTTTTATTTTATTTTTTTTTAAGCTAAGTATGAACAATGACATCCTTTAGATGGCGTCCATTCTCCCGTTGGCAGTTAATGGCTCTATTTAAGACATTTTGCATTACGTTGCCCAATGTTTCTGGCTCCAATTGAGCAATTTCTGTGCGAATATTCTGCTTTAGCTCCTGAATATTTTGTGGTTTGTTGACGTAAACTCGTTCCTTCAAGAAACCCCACAAAAAAAAAAATCTGGGGCCGTCAAATCTGGAGAACGAGGTGGCCACGCGAAATCAGAATTTTTTAAATTATTCGGTCATCGAAAAGTTCTCGAAGAATCGCCATTGTTGCTCCTGCGGAACCATATGTCAGGATTATTGAGAACTACAGGACGTAAAAAATTTTCCAACATGGTCCGGTATGCCGCCCCAGAGACGGTTTCAGGCTCCTGATTTTATTTTCGAAGAAATATGGACCGAAGACTCTATCAGCCATGATTCCACACCAAACAGTGCATTTGAGAGGGTGTAATTGTCGCTGCTGCAATGCTCTCGGATTCTTCGTACCCCAAATTCGACAGTTCTGTTTATTAACATATCCATTCAAATGAAAATGTGCTTCATCGGTCATAATCAGATTATTAAAAAAATTGGCATTTTCTGTCGCAAGCAAAATCAATCTATTGGCATATTGTAGCCGTTGTGGTGCATCCCTCGGCAATAATTCTTGGGCCAATTAAATTTTATAGGGAAACATCCTCAGATCAGCTTTTAGAATACGTCGTAGCGATGTTCTGGAGATGCCCAATTGAGTAGCACGTCGACGAGTAGACACAGTTGGATCCGTGTTAACACTTTCTCGTACATAAGACCTAAGATTTCCCTTAAGAAAAGCAAAATTTTACATTCCAATTCTAAATTATTATAATTAGTTTTTATATACATATTTGAAATTAGCAGAGATACAAAGAAAGTTTAATATTTACTTACTACCTGAACATAATTAACAGCACCTTGTCCTCCTCACTTGGTTTCACTTGTCACACATATGTATCTATGTGGGGCTAGTCAAGCTTTTTAACCCAGTCCGTAAAGCAGATCAACCGACTACGGTGAAAAATTCCTTAATGAAACAAAACACCTCTACAACTGGAAAAATTCTTTACAAAAAAATGACAAAACACGAAACAAAACAAAACAAAAGAGACGCCAAAGAAAAAGTAAATCAGGAGCAAAGAAGTGTTACTACACAATGTCCTTTGTGTTTTGAAAAACTGCTTGCCTCCACTCCATCTCCATAAATGCCAACGTGTGACTTTTAATTTACCCGTAAAGTTACACCTACCTTTCTCGCACTCCTGTTTAGTACACATGCAGTGGTGAGCTGATAAAATAATAAAAGGACATTTAATTGCATCCTGACTTCATTAGGTTCTGATAAAATTACTCAGAATATGTGGGAAGGGAAGGATATTTTTTATAGGTTTTGTTCTCAGGATACAATGATAGTAGTGAACTAGCTAATTACAGTTTATGATCTCGTTCTCATACGAAAAGTGATATAATGAATTTTCATGTCTTTTATTGTCACGTTTAAAAAGAACTTTATCAAAGTAACAAATTTTAACGGAATATAGCATCAGCATTAATTTGAGCGAACTTGGACGGATGAAAAATCAGCGGACTCCATCATCCTTTTAATAGGCACATAAGCAACCATTCATTAAAGCATTTATATACAGTTAAACCCAAATGACCATTCGTATTTAGTAAAATTATTCCAGCTATTATGGAAGATCTGAATGCTGAATCCTTATAGGATTAAATCTACTCTCTCTGTTAGATGATAAATTCAGACATAAATACCACTTATCTACTGATTGTTAATAACTTGATAGGTGCTAGAAATTTTTCAATAATACCTCAATTGATGCAGCAACATCTTCATGAAATAGGAAAATTATTATTCACCGATGTTTTCAAATTTTTGACTCATTCAATGCCTCTAGAATCTCTCCATACAAAAGTTTGTTACTTCGATTTTGATCTATTTAAAACCCGTTTCGCCCACGGTTGCGTTTTCGCAACATGAAATGTGTACTGCCTGTGTACTTAAAAATATAAAGTGCGTTACATACTTTTCCACGTTTTTGAATATGCAACATATTTTTGTTACTTTTTGGCGAAAAAACTTTTTACAAAAGTATTGGTTAAGGGTAAGACAAAATTAAAACATGTGAGTATGTTCAGCGTGTTTTTGACGAGTGCTTATAAATAATTAAAATATTAAGTTAAACTGCAGAGTTTAAATGAAATTTCTGCAGATTCCGCTAATACAAATAACACTGCATATTTCGAGTTCAAATGCAAGTTTGTGTCATTAGCTGAATTCTGTTATTTTTACTGTAAATGTTAGATGTTGCGAAAACGCAACCGTGGTACTAAACGCTAACTTTTTTCTCTATGTATATCTCAAAACGGTACCGCGTTGTCTTCAAGATACCGTCACGGAAATCGAAGCCTGAATAGATGAAAAGCAAGATTTTTCTAATGCTGACATCGTTATTTTACCTCTAGAGGAATATGGTGGAATCAATGAAAAAGAAATCTCGGAAGAAAATTATGGTTAGAGAGTTGTTGATTATATAAGTTCCCTCAGATGTAGCTGAGAATCTCGAAATAAATGCAGAGCATTCCGATTGGATACAGATGGCGAAATACCCCTTTCCC
This sequence comes from Dioctria linearis, assembly GCA_963930735.1. NCBI lineage: Eukaryota > Metazoa > Arthropoda > Insecta > Diptera > Asilidae > Dioctria > Dioctria linearis. The sequence continues at coordinate 200,119,876 of OZ005744.1, read as the reverse complement.
ATTTGATATAATAACGAGTTTCATGACTGAGAGAAGCTCAACCGTTCCCTATTTCATCACACCACTTGATCTTTTCGAAGTGTTTTTCACCGAGGATGTATATAATCTAATACTAGACCAAAAATATATATATGCTGCTCAGAAAAGCTACCAATTTGCCCTTGCCCTTAGCCGCCCAAACTAGAAAAGATTTCTTGGAATTTTGATGATTTCTGGCCACCATCCGCTCCCCAAGAGGAAACTGTACTAGTCTAATACCCCTGTCTTTGATTTTAAAGTAATTAGAAACGCGAATATAGAATATGTATTACAACATAAATTCAAACATGAATCTCCCCAATAATGACCCCATAGACCATTATGATAAATTTTATAAAGTGAGGGTTTACCAGAGTTTAATTTCCAAGAATTGTTTTAAGTTTAGTTTGGAAAATTTTCGCATCTCTTATCGATAGATGTTCATAAATGTGAAACCTTTTCACTTTGGATAAAAGCTTTGTTGTTTGGCATCATCCACAAGATATTAATTTAAATTTTTCCCATATAGTAGTTACAAAAATGAGGTATTTGGAGTTACTGAAAACGTCGTTAGACATTTCAGTTCAAGAGAAAAATCAAAGACTTTTCGAAAAATGATTTCAATATGAAAAAATCAAAATCGACAATGGTAAAGGAAGGCGATGTCGAGTACGTAAGAAACGTGTTCAAGAAATGAAATAGATATACAATTACACGTTAAATGCGCTCAAAAATTTCACAAAAAGAAATAAAAGTTGTTTTTTTTTTTTTAATATTACTTTGCATACAATTTTTTTTTTTTACTCCCTCTTTTTCAATTAATAAAAACGTATTTTTGAGAAATTAGTGAAACGCTTTTTTTATACCGTTTTGTACCACGGTTGCATTTTCGCAACGTATCAAATCTTCTAAACCACCCGGTCAATATTGATAAAATTGGTTATTTACATATATTTCACTAAAAATATAAAACACAAGAAGTTTGGTCAAAATCGCCCAACGGGAACTGTATGCGAAACGGGTTTAAAACATGCAGGATTTGCTACCAATAACCGCGGAAATATATACTGATTTTATTAAAGAAGGTGCTCTCCACCTCCCCTATCTTTTTCCTTCTTCCCTATCTTATACTCTTTCCTCTCCCTCTATCTCTCTGATACACTGTAATTTCGACCTCTCACTCTCACACTCTTTTTCACCCCTTGCCTTTTATTTCTACCTTACTCTCACTTTTTACTCTCTCTCCTTCTGTCTGTTATCCGCTCTCTCTTTCTCTCTCTTATTCTCTCTCTCTCTTTTTCTCTCTCTCTCTTTTTCTCTCTATCTCTTTTTCTCTCTCTTTTTTTCTATCCCTCTCGCTCCCTTTTTTCTCTACCTTTCGGCTTGAAGCCAACAACAATCAGGCCTTAAATATACGAGTATTCACGGCGTCAGGCTTCGGGTCACTTGAGGCTTTTGGCCTACTGCAGACACCAATTCTCGTACATTAGATCTACCGCGAAATCAATGAGATATGGCGGCGGATGGGGATCTCCTTTTACGGGCTTTGTTGAAAGCTTATTCCTTAATATTGTTTTTGTTAGGTCGCACTGGGCAAAATTGAGCTCTAAGACCCCTCCTAAAGCGCTTCCCTGGAAGCTTTTAACGGTTTTTTCCCTATCCTAGTTCCTTGCGCAGAGGCAAGCGTTTCAATCCTGCTCTTAAGGGGGCTCTACGAGCGTTCTAAATTATGGCCGAAGAAGTTTTTTGAATGTGCCGTTTAGAAAGCTATAATGAGCTATGTAGATAATCATTGCAGTGCAGAGCCTTCAAGACTGCTTCCTGAAAACAGTGGTAAGACGCTTGCTTGTGATTATTTATAGTATTAAACCTTATGGAGTGGGTTAAATAAGCCGGTATTATCCCTTTTGTTCTCACTTTTATTAACCAAAACTTCAGATGACTTCTAACCACTCTGACCGTCACATTGAAAATTAGAAATGCATTACTTCGCACAATAGTGAAAAAATCCACAGATTGGGGGAAAATTAGATGAAATTACCCCTTGTTGCACTTCTGCTGGAGCTCATCAAATAATCTAGAAGTTCTTTATTGAGCTAATTTTTTGCGTTTTTGCTTATTTTTCTCGATACATCAGTGAAGAGCTTCCAAGTGATGGCTAGAAAAAAAAGGGCTTAAATTGTGCATTCAGAATCGCTGGTTTTTCAGCCCAATGGGGTTGTTCTTGCTAAAAGTCCTCTCGGCATTGGATGCGAGTAAGTTAGAACGGATAGCGTAAATTGAGGCAGAACTGTATATTTGTGGTCTTCATCAGCAGTGTGCATTCGGGAAAGCTTAACCAAAATTTATGTCAACTTCTTTTTCTTTGGTTCAAGGAATGAACTCGCTGTACGTCATCAAGTTGCTGCAGTTTGTTAGGGTCTGACAGCTTTGCCCTAGGACATATGAGGTTATATAAAAACATGAGTGATGGAGTATCGTTTCAGTGTCTTGCCGATTGTCGGGATTTAAAACTGGCAATACCACCAGTGAGTCATCCTCAAAAGTAAAACGTGCTTTAATTCCTGTGCATAGTTGTTGCAGATGGTCCCGGCACTTTTCCCTGAAGTAAATGATAAAATCAGGTCTTTTGAGTCTAAAACTATCGCTTCCACAGACAAATGAAGTTATAACAAATTGCAAACCAATAAGTTTTCTTTCTAAATGGTGTTAAAAACAAATTTGCGTGTAAAACAAATTTATGAAAATTTTGGTGTCTGAACGAAATCCAAGCTACTTTTATATGAAAAACTCCTGCAATAAGGCAAGAAAAAAAAAGTTTGATTTCGGCCGCTATGCTCTTTTCAAGGCTTACTTCAAGGCTTGTATATTCCGGTGGTTACTGTTCTCCTTATTATTATTAAATTAGCTTTTACCACTGCTTTTTGTTTGTAGTATTGCCAGATTGTGAAAATTCTTGTTGGAAAATATTTCACGTCGAAATTCTCGTACTTTCGTGTACGAGGATACATTTTGCCTCGTACATCGTACCTGAGTAGGAATTCGCCTCTTCTGAAGATTGCATCAACTCCTAAGATATCCTCATCGGAAAGATCTGACTGTGAACCTTTCACATACAATAAGTTCTCTTCTGCGAATTTTCTTAGAAATCTTCTTCCGAATTTTTATATGCTGTTGATTCCAAAAAAAGTTGGATTAATGCGATCTCTGGCCCGTAAACTATTTTTATGAGCCTTACTAATTTACTCCTAAAATGATCATTTTTCTTAGGAATTTTTTCGAAAATATTTCTTCATAATTTGCATGCACTAGTTATGAAATGGTTGACATTTCCGGACACAGAAAATTACACAGAAATTGGGACTAGAATCGATTTTGCTACTACTAGCCAGACTGTCTCCAAAATGACTTCATTTGAAATTCAGTCATTTGAAGGAAATGAAAATGTGATCAGACTGTGGGCGAAAATTAGTTCGTTTGAAATGTCATTTTGGCATACTTCAATAATTTAAATTAATGTTATTAAGACAATTTGCGAATATTTGCTGTAGTTGCAATTTACATAGCATTTAATCAGATGAAAATTTTTGTTGTTGACAGAGGACAAAAATAGGAGGACAGCTGTAGAAAAAGAGATGTTATGATGGTTGCCACTGCTGACTTTATTTGAAAATATGTCCATGTTCCAATTGAATTGCGATAGATGGCACTTTTACTACAATTGCACTAATATGGAGTAAATTTTTTCGATTTGAAATTGAACGAAAATGTTTCAAAATGATCCTTGATATACGTACTTCTATAGTATAACACACTGCCCATTTGATTCCATTTAATTAAAAATTAATTCATTATGGATACAGTCTGTCTAGGGTTTTAAGCCGATTATTGCCAGAAAAATGTTATTCAGCAGAGTTGTTCCAGTGATGTCCTGTTTTTTATATGCTCGCTGCCCTAAATGTTTCAACCTAGCTACCCCGCTAAAAGGCGCCATTAACTTCCGAGATAAAATACAAACCGTCCTTTTTTTAAAGGAAACTGGACGTGGTGCTAACTTGACGTCAACTTAGAACCACATCCAGTTTCACTTAGAAAAAAGGACACGACAAAATTATCGTTTTACGACAAATTAACGACAAATAACCGACAGATTCTAAGATGTAAAATTTTCCAATCCGATAAGGTTTGGTTGAGTTCCAGTGAGTTGCGGTTCTTACTTGACGGCAACTTAGCACCACATCCAGTTTCCCTTAGAGACACGAGAAATTTATTGTTTTTACGACAAATTAACGACAAATAACCGACAAATTCCAAGATGTAAAATTTTCCAATCCGATAAGGTTTGGTCGAGTTCCAGTGAGTTGCGGTGCTAACTTGACGTCAACTTAGCACAACATCCAGTTTACTTTAAAAAAAAGGACTCGACAAATTTATAGTTTTTACGACAAAATAACGACAAATTATTAAATAGTTCCGAACTAAATCAGGCGAAGTTCCGATGCTAACTTTACGCACGTTCTTTTTTGGTTCATTTGGAACATTTTCGTATTTTATTTGGTACATGATGAGTTTTTTTTTGCGACAATGCTGATTACGGCAGCAACTTCGCTAATTCGCAATTAAATCTAACTAAGATCATCAAGGTGTTGAGAAGCACCATTATAGGCGTGGGTAGCTTGAGGGCACTTCTAGAAGACATTTAAAATATTTATTGAAATTAGACGTAGCTCTGTGTGAAACATTTGTGTGGAAAGGTATTCAATTTATGTATGTATGTTTCCCTTGTCAAATGCCCATTGAATCCTCTCCAAGTTTATATCGCACTTTACACTAAGATTTTCCCATGGTGAGGAAAATAATTATGTCGCGTCACATATTTACTCATGTCCTATTTCATTTCCTTCACCGTATATAAAACTATAAATTAAAGAGCTACACACACCCTAAATCACATAGAATTCAACATAATCTTGCTTTCGAACACCATTTTCATATAGACATTACTTGTCAGATCTGAATGGGGCTTCGGATGGTTACTCAAGTAGTGAAATTCCAAATTTGAAAAGCATATTTTATAGAAAAGTTTTCAATTACTTGTGTACTTGAAAAAATCTTCTTATTTCATTATATCTTTTCAACACTCGACCTGTAAGATGCTTTTGAATAGGCTTTCAACGAAGCTACTTCCAAGGAGGCGGCTTGACCTATAAATAAACTCTTAAGGAAGTAAATAAATTGCTTAAACCTTACTTCCAGGGGAGAGATATTGATGGAAAAATATTTAAGGAATTCGGAAAATGATAATGTCTGGAGGAGAGTCTGAATGAAAATCGGAAATGTTAAAGCATTTCACTATTGGGTTGGATGAGTTTTTCCGTTCAACCTTTTTTTATTAATATTTCTTTTTTCTAGGCATTTATTTTATCGTAACCACACTACGTAAATTCTCACCAAAACCTTAGCCATTTTTATCATATATTCTTTCGATCCAAAATTTCTATGATGCCAGATTTTATATAAATAACAATTCACCGTTCAACTATTTCTTTTATCACCCTTCGATTACTAGAATGGACGCCCCCGAACTACATATCTAAAAATTTTTTTAGTATTTTACTATTGGACGATAAATCCATATGAAACCAAGACAGAATTGCAAAGATTATAGTTGGGGGGTTTTTGTTTTTAGTTGTTTTTGAAACTGTTTCATTGAACCCCAACTATTGTGAATATGTGAATATTCGATGACACGAGAAACTTCAACTCTTACCATGGTACTTGCCTCATATACCGACCAGTGCAACCAATTAGTTTCACATCACACACTACCTATACAGGGTGTCCCGTAAGCGGTGTAAAACCCGAAGGCTATTGATAGGTCATGTTTAGACGGGCAAAAGATATATTGCTGAGTAGAAAGGGGGGGGGGGGGTTCTAACGGTTTCTAAGATAACGGGATTTAAATATATTTGAGTATGTTTTTATAGATCACCCTGTAACTTCTGAACGTTACACCCTATGATGCCTATTTAAAATTCGTTAGATAGATAAATCCTTGAACCTTTCCAACGGTCTATAAATATGTCTCCTACTCCTCATCAACACCAATTTGTCATACTGGATTTAAGAATCCCAAAAGCTTCCCTTTAAAATGACCTATTACACTCACTACTCAAAATGTAACCGTTTCTGCGTTTTTTGCACTTTTTCTTAAAATGGCTGAAAAAGCTCATTCCCAAAAGATAATTGCCTACTTTCAGGCATTTATTGAATTTTTTGATCCATTTTCTCTGGATATTCTTAACAAAAAGTGTAAAAAACTCAGAAACGGTTACATTTCGGATGCAAAGTGTGATAGGTCATGGCTTGTTAAATCCAGTATGAAAAATTGGTGTTTATGACGAGTTTTTTAATAGTAGTTAAATAAAAACGATATAAACCTCCGAAATTTTGATTTTTGCTAAGCCACAACTTCAAAATGGAAAAGGGTAGGCTACATATTTATAAACCGTTGGAAAGGTCCCAGGATTATCTATCTAAAAAAATTTAAATAATCATCGTAGGATGTAACGTCCCCAACCATACAATTTTTGCCCGTCTAAGCATGACTCTTCCATAGCCTTCGGGTTTCACATCACTTACAGGACACCCTGTATATGGCATCCAAAAATATATCGTTCAACACATTTTTCTACATCTTTGGCATAATAATAAGTCAGAAAACAGCTTGTTCCCAACTAAAATCTGGGATAGGTCTGCCAACCTCTATTGCAGAGCTTGGAAGATACATCAGCTTCCGGCAACTTAAATAACTTTTAAATAACTTTTACCTAGTCACTAATCCCTGACTAAAAAACTTTGTCCGTAAGGGCGACGCTCGTGACGAAAAAGTTTTAAGGTAGTAAAGGTAGATTGACATGAGGTTTTTATACCATAGATGAAATCTATAGGGGGTATACTAAGTTTGTCATTCCGTTTGTAACGCACAGAATTAATGATGGTAGAGCAAAATGGATTGGACACCCAACCATAGTATTAAAAGTTATTTTGATTTTTGCATGTCCGTCCGCCCGTCCGTCCGTCTTTCCGTCCATGCGCCCGATAACTCGAGAACGCGTTCACGTAGAAAGCTGAAATTTTGTACACGGACTTTAAAAAAAAAGTAAAATTAAGTTCGAAAATGGACAAATCGAGCAACTCCTTCGTGGCGTTGCCATACAAAAATTTCGTTTTCCACTCTATATTTGGACACTGCTTGAGAACGCGTCGACATAGAGAGCTGAAATTTGGTACATGGTGTTTTTATAGTAATAACAAATCAGATTTTAAAAGTGGACTAAATCGGGCAACCCCTTCTTGGTGTTACCATATAAAAATAAAGGTTTTTACATATACTGTGAAAACGATCAGTCCTAGACATTTTTATTGTACTTAAAACTTCTTCAGAATAAGAAATCCTATAAAAATCTTTATAATCATTTTTTCTGTTCGTCGAATCCGATGAACCATACTAGAAATATATGCGAAAAACCACTTCAAAAATCAAACTTGCATAGATCGGTGACCATACGAAATTTTATACGGGCATTCATCGAGGGTATCATAAGAATTGGTCTTAGACCAATTCTAGCTTTTTTACTTATTTGATTTAGAATGAGTGAATGGGGAGGTTTCCAATGGACGATTTTCTTACGTTTTGGTTGGTTTTGGAGTGGGGGTGGTAACGACCACCTTTGGGGTTGTCCAATTTGGGCCGTGTGTGATATGAGTGGAGATTCCAGAGTCGAGAGTCGAGATCCGATATTCGGGATGCCAAAGTCGGGATTTGAGAGTCGAAAATCGATAGACGAGAGCTGGGATTTAAGAGTCGTGATTCGAGAGCCGAGATTCCAGAGTCGAGATTCGTGATGCCAAAGTCGAGATTTGAGATTCGAGAGTCGAGATTTGATAGACGAGATTCGAGAGTTCAGATTCGAGTGTGTGGAGTCGAGAGTCGCGAGAGTATATATATATATTTATGACTAAAAAGCAGAAAATATAATATTTAAAAAAAACTTTTAAAATAAATAAGTTTCGCAAATAAATTGCACTAAAGAGTAAAAAATAATTTTCTCTTTCTCAAGAAAACTTTTGTTGCAAGATAAGAGATGCTAGAACTCAGATTAACCCCCCGATTCTAAATAAGAGACTTTTATGAGATTTCTTAACCTCTTCAATGTAGCAAGTAAGAGATTTTAGCAGAATTAGGATTCTACATAAATTTTTGTGGAGAAATATTAATTTTAAAACGAAACAATTTCTGGAACTATCACGATAAGAGATTTAAGCGTACCTCGGTGAGGAGCTCTTATGTTAAGAGATATTTGACAGATATTTCGTAGAATACCAAATCTCTTAAAATAAAATCTCCACAAAAGTTAAGAGATCAGCTGACGTCTGACATCTCTTAACTCTTTACGTAGAATACCAGTGTCTGCTAATTGGCTTTGACAGCCCAGTTAAGAGGATAAGAGCTCTTATCTCTTATGTAGAATCGGGGGGTTAATCTTAAACGGATTGATTGGGCATGGTTTCAGTTAGACAATTGTGATTATAGTTATGGATGGCCAAACTTTTAAGATTTAATCTGAGTTATAGCATTTCATATTTTGCAATAAAACTTCTCTTGTATCTGGGCAATTTATTTACGAAAATTATTTATTGCAAAATTTTTTTTTAAATTTTAAATAGGTCAATTGAACTCCAAAACTGTGTTATCGCTTTGATCGAATCTTCCTTCAAAAACGGCCTCTCCAGCTGATGACTACTTTTTTATTGGGAATTTATTTTAACAATTAAAATCTGCACAAAATACAGCAAAGCCCACATTGAATTTTATTGGAATAATATTTTCCATTCATAATTGAAACTTTCACACTGAAAATGAAATAATTAAAAATAAAAAGAATGCTCCCAAGATTGAACCTTGTGGTACGTCACAACTAAGTAAATAAGACACGAAATGTCTCATTTCGTATAATTTTGTTTTACTGACAAACTTTTCCTCGCATTTTCGTTTCATTGTAAATAATTTTAAAGAATTTAAAGTAAACTCAACTAAATCGCGGAAGCGTAAAATCAGAAAAGTGAAATCATGCGAAATTAAATTGGGATAAAATCATCAATTTTCAAATACAATAAAATTGCTTTTCACCAGTGCAATCAAATTCATGTGTGTACATTGACCATTGAACCAGACCATCAGAGTGAGGTAGAAATTTTTCTGTTTTATTTCGTTTTTTGTTTTTTTTTCCTTTTTTCTCGTAATATTTGTTCTTTTAATTATTTATAGTTGAACATTTTAAGGACTCTGTTCGTATATTTGCACTGTCATGTCAGTTTCTCTTTTACGATACCGCACCGACAACTTCTTTTACGTTGCAAATTCAGGACATGCCAATAAAACTACCCAAAACAGTTGGTTACAGTGTGGGCAAACAATTAAATTTCATTAATATTCTATGAAATCACCGTTCTTGGTATAAACGCAATTTCCGTTTTTCGATAATATAGTCCAACCAGCAGAGACGTCCGTCGTCCATTTGTATGCATTCATTCATAACACATCCATCCAAACAATCGCTTTGTAATAATTGGCATTACGGACGAGCACATATACCAATGGACGAATGGACCGATTCTGTCCTAATTTGTTATTTCCTATATAGATCTAATCCAACAATAAATCAAGTTAATGACGCGTGTATTTCAAGGGAATTATTATAGACTAATTTCCATTGCAATCTAGATTTCTACCGGGATTTGCACCATTCATCGATGGCACAGTCATTGTTAATCTGTCCAACGGGGAAGCTGGCCCATTGATATTGCCCGCTGGGTCTGCAATAGCCAGGTAATTTAATTTTTCAATAATAATTCACCGTCCGTCGATTATAATTGGGCTCTTCTTTAAAACAACACAGTACCGCTGGAATTGAATTAGCCGATTTTCCAACCCGAGAGCTTATATTCGGCTTAACAAGCATTGAATCCTATTTGGATTTGAGCGCCCAGGATCTAGAGTTTGGTTTCAATGAAACCCGCCGGGACAGAATATTGCGAACGTACGTTAGAAACGTTTATCACTACCATTTAAATGAGATTTATGCCGCACTTAAGGTAAGATATTTGCATATGGATTAGTACTTGCATACATACATACATAGCCAGATATGTATTTTGTGTATATGAAAATTTATTATGTACAAATTAGTTAACAATTAGCTGTACTTATTGTATTTGTTGCAGAATGAATACACCGATTGGGAAAGGCCCGTCCGGAATCCAATGGGTTCGAGAGATGCTTCTTTGGAGTTTCTTAGTGATGGACATACTGCGGCTCCGCTTATAAGACTGGGATATATGCATAGTTTACGTGGTGGCAAATCGTATTTTTTACACTTCAGACATCAATCAGGCGAACGGGATTTTCCACAGGTAGTATGTGTTAAAAAAAATTTTAATTTAATTTTACAACTAGGTACATATGGTTCACGTTGCTCTGTTTGATTTTTATAAGAGTTCTGCAAAGCTTTTCTTTTCCACCTAAATTCAATCCCAACTTAACTATCGTAGAGCTCTTATCACTCCATGTAGACACACTTGTGCTTTGAAATTTTGTTAGTTTCGCTGTAGAAGATTCTTTTAAGTATTCTAAAATGTCCAAATTCATCTTATTCTAATGACTATAAACAAAGTGAACAATGTAACGAGAATTCGAATATACACACACAAGGCGTTTTATTTATTTTATTTTTATTTTTATGTTAATTACCGAGAAATATTACAAACTCAAAGAGTTTATTTTTGCCCGTCCCAGGGATAGTGGTATGGCCAGTTTGACTTACGACTTTTCCTAAGCAAATAAAAGAACAGTAATGACACAATCCAGCATATAGCGCAACTTCCAAATTAGGTTAGTAGGTTTGTTCAGTATAGGCCAATTTTGCGTTGACTGAGTTGAGAGGAATGCCGATTGTCCTCAACAGAAGCTATGTATCACTTTTGTTTGAGGTGGATTGGCAGGAAGAGTCAATTCTTGATAGTTAAACTGTCGTCGGAGTCGAGGGCTTTCCGCCAAGGGAATAGACGACTCGAGGAACTGAAGCACAATTTCGATGAATCTTGATCCCCTGGTATCAGACTGCCAAATCCTCCGTTACATTTAGGTTAAACGGCCAGCACCTATCTCTGAAATTGGATAGAAACTTCGTCCCTGTCGACATTTACGGCCAGTTAGTCGCAACGCTGTGTGGATTGCGGATTAGCAGGTGGTAAGTTAGACAAATCGAACTTATCTTGACCAGACGGGAGTTTTATCAGCTGTATTAGCAGCATAGTGCTGGACCATGAAAGACAAGTTTTGCTTCTGCTAGTGTTGAACCATGAAATGCGAGCTCCGCTGTTGCTGGAGGTCACTGTTAGGTCCTGGGCGTATCTAACTACGGAAACTCTTGGATGTACCTGGGTACCAGAATTCTTGGGTCTGCCTAAGTACAGGAACTCTTCGGCTTACCTAAGTTCAGCAGCTCTCCGGCGTACCTAAGTACAGGAAATCTTTGGTGTACCTAAGAACAGGATACCTGGAAATAATTTTATATATTTTGGGGCCACAAAGGTATCCAATTAAAAGGCAGATCATCTACGGGTCCTCTTTTCCTTTAATTCAAATTCAGACCTCCATCCTTATTATAGTATGGACCTTCATAACAATTCTTTTTGTTTTTAAACACAGGACTACAAAGTAATAAAATAAGTTAAAAATGAGTTTTCAACCAAAACTGAGGCCAAGCCGCATGAAAAAGTAGAAAATAAACTTTTCTTCACACACAGAGGTGGACTCAGATTTTTTGATTGGGACATTTCTCTTGAATATTCTTTCTCTTCATGAATCAAATCACTTATTACCTCTGATTGATCATACTGAAATATATCGGTGATTGTCAGCGAATAAAATCTGAGTCCACCTCTGTGTGTGAAGAAAAGTTTATTTTCTACTTTTTCATGCGGCTTGGCCTCAGTTTTGTTTCAAAACTCGTTTTTTACTTATTTTATTTTCTGCCTTTTTCACGTTAACTAAATTGTTATTACGTGCTGCATGGAGATATTTTAAAACAATTTTTAAGTCATGTTTGGTGCCGATCCGAAAACAAAAATTTTTCGAGTATCAAATCGTTGAAGTACTGCAACGGTTTTCTGAAATTCAAATTATTTTTTAAACAGCGCTTTTTAGCTGTATTCCAACTTGATCCCATATAACATGAATTTTCCCGATTTTCCATGTTTTCCACAGACTTTTCCTATTACTATGAATTTTTTTTCAAAATTTACATGAATTTTCCTCGATTTTTCATGCAAGTTTTCATGATTGTTGAAGAGAAAGTATTGATGCCAGTAGGGACGAAAAAAAAATGATTCCGCATAGCTTATAAAACTTTTTTGTCGGAAAATTCCGGACATTTTCAGAAAATTTTCCCGAAAAATTGGAAAATTCTGCATTTTTCCTGAAACAGATTATCACTAATCATATCGATGAAAATTTGTCCGATGATTTTCCCGCTTTTCCGGGTTTTCCACAAAAGCAACTTTATGAAACTCATTTCGCTCTACAACTTTGTCTTAGGTTGCAAAACGCTCAAACGCTTCCTTGGTCTGAAAAACTCTGGAAAAGCGTTTTACATGAATTTTCCTCCATTTATTCTGCAAGTTCTCACCATTGTCATAGAGAAAGTTGCCAGTTGATAGGGAACTTGATCCTGCATAATTTAGAAAATCTTTTTACCGGAAAATTTTCCGAAAAGGCGGAAAATTCAGGAAATTTTTTTCGGAAAAATCGGAAAACTCTGCATTTTTCCTGAAACGGATTTATCACTAATCAAATTTGTACCAAATTTTCAAATGATTTTTCCCGATTTTCCGGGTTTTCCATGGAAATTTCCGGTTCAAATTTTGATAGATTCAATTGTCACGCGACATGAAGCTGTGTGCCAAATTTCAGCTCGCTGTGATGACGAAAAGTAGGTCTACGAGAGTGTCGAAAATAGTAAAAAAGAAATATATAAATGTACAGACAGACAAATTCGTGTACGAGTTAAAGGAACGGGCTGGCCTCAAAAAGGATTCAGACTAGCTCACTAAAAGTTTGACAGGATAATTACTAATGTAGTTTTTTTGTTCCGAACATTAAAATCGGGGCCTACACATATACTTTCAATTCTCATCGTGCCTTCCGAATCGGATTTACGAAAACCCTACAAAATTCGAGGCCGCCCAAGACCATTTGTGGACGTGCAGATAGCTCTATCAAGGCACCATATAGATATATTTATTTATTTTAATTGTCTACAGATTACAATATCTTATAGACCTGGAGTTAATGTATTAATTAATTCTAAGAAGAGTTAACACGTCTATAATTATCAAAAATACAAGACTTGAAATTATCTTTTGACATAGAAATATCAACAATTGATGAAAATTTATTAAATTTTGAGAAACAATTGGAAATAGGTTCGTAATTACCATAATTCGTTCTGTGATGAGGAATATACAGCAAGCACCTAATTGGCCTTTTCGGAGCATATATACTAATCAATGATAATTAACTATGGCGAGTTATTCCAAAATTTCTTTAACAAAAGTTGCACAGCTAACTTCCCATCGTAATTCCAATTAGAGATAAGCCCAACAGTAAACATCTTACAGAATATTAATGTAAATTATCATATTCGGTAGTTACATTTGTAAAGCGCAAATCTAGTAAAGCTTACTCTTGTAACTGATGGCGCTGCAATTTGTGCCCTCTCAAAATCCTTGAGATCCTTTAACGAAAGTATAGTTCTGAAAGAGAACTGCATAGTGCGATATTTTGTCGTATCGTGATATTGACTCAAATTTACATTTAACAACATTTAAGTAAAATCCCTTCCTAAAATAATAACAGGGGCCTAACTCTCCAATGTCCATTACTATCTGCATATTCAAAACATTATTTGAACCTACAACAATTTCTAATAACTCTGCTGTTGTAAAAAATCGCTAGCTCAAACTCAAAGAGCTTTTCGATGTAAAATGCACGAAACGAGGCGAGGCGTGACGAGGCGTGGCAAGGCGAGACGAGGCAAGGCGAGACAATGTAAGGCAAGCAGTGCTGTCGTTTGGAAAATTTATGAGTAGTACAATTTTTTTTTTTTTTTATATTATTAAGCCAAGCTCAGGCGATACCCTATGATGCAAAGCACAGCGTGGCAGGAAGGAGATAGGGAAAGGATTAAGGGATATGAGGAGAGCGGCGGAGGTGCCGATGTATGTCGCCCTTAAACTTTCGCAGGTTGTATGCCGGAGGAAAGACAGAAGATGGTAGACTGTTCCACATTCGCACAGTTCGGGATAAGAAAGCATCACGGAATTTTAGTGTACGGCCGAAGGTAATTTGAAGGGTAGAAGGATGAGCACGGGATGCAGCGCGAGTATTGCGTGCAGGAACTATTCTACAAGGGATCAGACTAGATATTTCATCAGAACATTATATAGCATATAGCGATAAAGGAGCGAAAGGCATCCAACATTGCGACGGTGCTCGAGCGAGTCGATATGATGAGTAATTGCCACATCGCCAATGAGCTTGCAGGCTCTCTTTTGGACAATATCCAATGAAACTAAGGCTGTGCGACCAGCCCCGGCCCAGATATGGGAATTGTATTCCATTCTAGGTCTGATGTAGGACTTGTAGAGGAGCGCTATATTTGATGGGCTGAAATATTTCTTACACCTTTTCAAAAAACCAAGACATTTCGATGCTTCTTTGGCAACCGAGAAGATGTGATCTGTCCAGCTTAACTTACTGGAAATATTAATGCCAAGAATTCTTAGAGACGGTGAATCAGAAATTAATGCTCCATCAAACGAAACGGGAGTGGTTAAGTGATGGTCTTGTTTTAATGAGATGAGACAGCTTTGGGTCTTAGATGCATTGAATTCGACGCGATTCACTTTGCCCCAATATTGTCAAGATCGTAATTCAATGATCTAATCATGCAGTCTCGTTTAACACATGTGGCGTTCCCTCTGGAATCCGCAAGGGTGTCAAAGGAGTATGCGAAATCAAGGGTACTGTCATCAGCAAAGCAATGGATAGGATTAAAAGTAAGGGAAAGCAGATCATTAATGAAGTTTAGAAATAGAGTCGGAGAAATAACAGAGCCCTGGGGGACACCGGCATTAATAGGATGAGGTTCAGATATATATTTGCTGACAAACCGGAGTACTTTCTGAAAAAAAAACGGAGTACACGACTAACGAAATTTCATGAATTCAAATTAATTAGAATGGGATGTCCAGAAGTAGAAATCATATTAATGTGAATAAAACTCAGGGCTTTAAATTGCGATTTATTGAGGTTAGGAAGCAGTTGATTATCAATTGGCCACCTTGAGTAACGCAGATTCAAGCCAGACTGATATTTCGCCAGGAGATCATTACATGTTACATAATTTTCAATCTGGGCTCGCATAAGCTTTTCCAAGACTTTGGAAAGAAAGCTGCGAATGCTGATGGGACGGTAGTGTGCCAGCTCAGTAGCAGACATTTTTTAGCAATAGGAATAACATTAGCTATTTTCCATACTTCTGGGAATTGAGATGTAGTTAGACAAGTATTCATGATGTGGCGAACGTACGGAAAAATGTAAGGCAATAAGATTTTTAGAAAACGAGGATTTATTTCATCAAAACCAGTAGCATGGGACTTGATAGAAATATCGATTTAAAAAGTTTTTATATTGATCGATCAGTCCTATATGGTTTTCATATACTGAAAATTTCTTCAGAGTATGAAATCCTATAAAAAATTTTCTGTCCGACTAACCGTTCTAGAAATATATGCGAAAGACCACTTCAAAAATCAAATTTGCACTTTATGGGTCTTCATACGAAATTACATATGGGAATTCACCTAGGGTATCGTAAGAATGAAATATTCGAGTTTTTTTACTTGTTTGCAATAACTTTAAAACATATTTTACAAAACCAACTGCGTGCATACAGAGCAAAATTTTTGAACACGATTAGTTTGTTTTTTATAAGTATTACCTTTCGTTGGCGACAAAACAGCTTCCATAGAATTTCCAATAAATTTACAAACTTTAATACTGTGTCTGCATTTCTGCAATATTGAAAAGGACTTTAATCCTTTTCCCATGGACATACATTTTGGATGCTTTAACACTTACTTGTCCATTAGAGAAAGTGATTTTGATCACATTAGATTTTTACTCTGTATGAAGTTCTGTTTACCCGGTAAATACGGAATAGTTAGGAAACTATATATCTGAAAGAACTTTGAGGTCATTATAAATACTGGTTGATACTCATTAGGGTCATTCGAAAGGAGATCGATAAAAATTCGCACTTTCCTAATCCGACCATCACCAATCTCGTTTTTCTTTTGCTGAAAGTTAAGAAGTTATGAGATAAGAATACAAATATTTATTTTTTTTGCTGCGCCGCATGCTGGTTTAATTAAAGGACGCTGACATCCTTAAAAGTCGCTGATTTTTCGTCTGCTGAGTTATATTCAAAAAATTATAACTTTGGTTCTGATTATCACAGCGACATAACCTTTAGGTTATTTCAAAGATGAAATTACAGTCCTTGAGGGAAAATTATAAAAAAGGTATGCCTTTTAGAAGAAGAAAAAATAATAAATATATCCTTGAATATCTTCAAACGCATTTCCTTAATTTTTCCTTGCTTTATTTTTAAATTAATGCTCATAATGTTGTTAGTAAATGGTTAAATTATTAAATTGGGATCTAAATGGGTTTGGAGATTTTTTTTTTCATTTGAGGCATGGTTTTTTAGGAAAAAAACGTCATACAAATCTATTTTGTTATCCTTGATCTCGTAAGAGTTTTTCAGCAAGGACATATTTTTTGTATTTTCAAATGTAACCCATTAAAACAAAAACAAAAGAATAATCTCGCTTCGAAACCCATTGAGATCCCATCTTGAAAATTTAACCTTTTACGAACAACATTATGAGCATTCATTAAAAAAAAGATGGTGTTAGCTGTAAGTTCCTTGAATTTCGTATTTTGAAAATTGGGAACTATTCTCAATTTTTTTCCTTTGTGTCACAGTTCACAAATTTTATATTTTTTTATTACAAAAAATCAACTTTTTACAACACTTGAATTAAATTAAACAAATGATATAGTTAAATTAAATCACTAAATACCTTCGGCGAATCATAAACAAAAAACTAACCTTCCATGAAAAATATACTGTTATTTGGACTTAACTTTTGTGAGAAGGAAAATGAAGAAAAAAGGAAAGACATATAACAACTTATATAGGAGTTTTAAGTGCGATGAAATGAAAATTGGAGTACTTTTATAAAAGAAGTAGTACCGGAGTACGATATTAGTTTTCGGAGTACAAATACTCCGATCGGAGTACAAACGACAGCACTGAAGGCAAGGCTATATAAAAAATTGAGCGACTCGAGGTGAAGATACATCGCGCGCTGTCACAGCTTTTGTATGAACACTCTCATAGTATAGCGTGCAATCATTTTATTTCTTAAACTCTTGATATAGCCTCGCCTCGCCTCGCCTTGTTGGCCACGTACCCTTATAAGGTAAACTAGCTTCAATATTTGTAATTACAACAGGACCGACATTGTGGGAAAGTTATCATATTCATATTATCAAGCGGAAGTTGTACATCTTGAAGGATGGTTTTTTTTTTTTTTGCGTAGTATTAGAGCAAAAAAAGTGACGAAGAGGGCAATAAACGCATACATTCAAACATTTAGTTGCATCATGTTTATATAATTGCGACGTAGATAAACTCAAGGCATGAAGATTTCACTACTTTGAAGCTAAGGGAATCTCTTAATATAAACAGTGACCTTTTACTGAACAGTCACTTTACCAGGTTTTAAGCTGTATCATCGAAACCGGTTTGGCGTGATTAGACGATCGATCATTCTGATGACATGATATCACAGATATAACGACAAAAGTCATCAAAATTATTGCAGAGGTCATATGCAGGTCAACATTTTAAATTTGTGTAAGAAATCTAATACTAAATGGTACTAATGTGTTAATACTTTTTTCCTTTTTTGTTTGGTTTTTCTTTATTATTGTAGAAATGTTTGCAGTTCACAACCAATCAATTTCTGATATTTTTTCCCAGGGTATATGTATCATACTATAACTGGACTGGACTGTTTGGTTATTTAGAAAGAAAAGTGGATGGCCTAGCCAATAACCTCCAAGCTTACCCGCACAAACATTGAGTAATAAGCTGAGAAATTTGATCCTTATTGGACATTTAATTTAAAAACGCATCAGCAAAATTTGTATTAGGTTTCAAAAAATTATAAGAAAATAATTATAAATTGTCGCAAAACTTATATATGAACTAGTCTGTAAAAAAAAATTATCTTCTATGTTTGAGCGAAAGAAAACTCTCCTACGGATAACCATGCAGGAATTCTTGTCTACTTTGATTATAGGACTTACCATTTACAAAATACAGAAGAATTCCTGCCTTGTTATCCATCCTTAGGAATTTCTTTGTTGAGAAATTAATTTACATATTGAAAGAATATTTTTTTTTCAAATTATCCTTTTTTGGTTGTACATAGCAACATTTTTCTGAGCCATTATGTAAAAAAGAAAAAAAAAATAATAAAATATGAGTCCTTTTCGGCACTAGCAAAAAGTATCTAAAAAGTCATTTCAGAATGTTTGTGTATTATCCTTGAAAAAGGATATTTGATAAAACTTTTTGTATAATATGCGGCTATAGGCAAGTACAGTTTATCCTGGTAAAAAGTTTTCTAATTCGATTAGTATCGTTATTTTCTAATTTACTAAAAAAGTACTGAAAAAGAAAAAAATTGCCTTATCATCATCAGGAAAGGAATTTTTGGAAACATACATTTCGTTACTGCTATATTTGGTCAATTTTATTTTGTACTCACAAATTCATTCTGCGGATGGGCGAACAAGATGACACGAGGAACACATTGTATTAGGGTTTTTATCTCCTATTAGAAATGATTTGCAACCAACCTCAAAGGATAAAAGGGCATTCTGCATTTATACAAATTTTTCATTGTTTGCACTTTGATTTTGCTTTAGGGAGAAAAAGATAGTTTCAAAGGGGAATGAATGCCCACTTTTCATACAACTTTAGGCCCAACATCAACAGACATGTGAGATCTCTTAAATGATGCATTGTGATGCTCTCAACATATTTTATTTACAATGTTTATTTCAATTAAGCAGGGGAAAGCTTTGGCGATCGGATGTATCCTGAGCGATTTTCTTGGATGAAAAAGTGGACTTTTCTACTTCTCATGATTGCGCGAAATTGGTCAGTTGTAGAAAATGACTTCGTTTAAGAAGTGATTACAATAGAGCGCTAATGACCATAGAAGAAAGAACTGGATATATGCGAAATATAATAACTGGGGTGTATGTCACCCAAGTGCATGAAAATGGGTTTTCCGCCAAAAAACATCCCAAGAAACTTTTCTGAATCGGGAAGAAAGTACACCACCCGATAGTACTCGGCGAGACCTTTAATTTGATATGCAACATGCCATATTGGAACCACCCCCCCCCCAGCCCGGGGTTTCCATCCGCACCCTAAAAGTATGCAGAGAAAAAATTTCTTCTACGAATTGTAGCTGATAATGAGGTGAGACGAGCAGTGAAACCCGTTTTCGGATCAGACATAACCCTTCCGAGTTAGAGCCGATATAAGGTGCGAAAAATTTAGTACCTCAGTTCGAATAAAATACAGGGAAACACTAAAAAAGTGAGGTTAGGGATAGCTATTTAAGCCTCCGAGTACAGGAGTGTGGGTACTCAAACTTCTTCTAAGGACCTCAGGAATTAATTTCTGTACTAGATTTTCAAAAATGTACTAGATCTAATTGTGACCCTACCCCAACCTTCCTCCGCTTAATTGAAATAAACATTGTCAATAAAATATGTTCAGAGTATCATAATGCATCGTTTAAAGACATCTCTCATGTCCATTCATGTCGGGCTTAAAATGGTCATTCCTCTCTATGCCAATAATTTCTGTAGAAAAATACCTCAGTCCCCTCAGTCCATACTATATTTATACATATAAGTCAATTGTTTGGACAGAAAAATTTATCTTTAAATTTTTATTCCCTTTCAAGGAAAGGCACGGGTAGAGAAATTTACTAACAAAATCTAAAAGTAATCCCCGAAACAAGAGATTTCCATTGAATTTATTCATAGTTCTTTTGTTTCACTTCATACATACTGAAAACAAAATCAAAATCCATCCCACGTCAATAGCACCTATTAATTCAAAACAAAACAACACAAAGCATAAAATCGTCACTTGTCTTAAGAACTTCCCATCCTACGGAAAATATAAACATTTTCACTATACACATTCCCACCATGACACAGCACTTACCATTCACCACTAGACAATGGAATGCCAATGGAATTGGCTACACCGCATCCTCCTTCCAAAATTCTCTTAGACATGTTTGGCTATATCCTCTCTAATGAAAAAAATAAACAATGTTCGCTGGGAATTGCATGCCTTGTGGGGATAATCTACCATAGCGAAAATTCAATGAGCTCTGCCCACCACGATTTCCCTCACCTAACCTTTCCGTTGATCTTTATCGGGCCAAAGGACCTTTCATCGTTTCTTGACTTACTGCGCTTCTGTTTTTCTTTACATTTTTTTGTTTTTTTTTTTTTTTTTGAAATATTCTGTTTTGTCTGTCTGTCTGTCTGTTTGTCTGTCTATAAGAATGCGAAGAGATGTTTTCCCTTATATCGTTGATTTCGACAATTTTTCTTTATTTGTTGTTTTTCTTTACTTACCAGCCATGAAGCGAACAAGTGTCCTTTATTGATTTCTTTCCGCTGTAGTTACAAAATTGATTCCCTCGGGATACAAGCTATATCCACAGCATCCTTCAATTATTGATAACTTTTTAGGAAAGCAGCGGGGATAGCATAGTTATTGTTCGTTATTAAGTTTCATTATTCTTATGAAAGAGTCTCGAGAATAAAAAAAAAAAGCAAACATAAAAATGAATCAAAAAGGATACAACAGACATTTACAGAAGAAAATATTTTATTTACAGCGTGCTGGATCCGTTCGTGGTGAAGACGTGCCTTTTTGTCTGGGACTTCCGATTTCCGCATTGTTCCCGTATAATTACACTAAACAGGATATAAAAATGAGCAAACTACTTATCCAGTATATATCGAATTTTGCACAGACTGGGTAAGAAGAGACTTGGTTGAATTAATTCGACCTACATTTTATGCAAAGTCACATTCACAAGGAACGTTTGCAATATTTTCTTATCTTTTACAGAAATCCCAATGAAATGCCGACAGCATCCTCACTTGACATATCTCGCATAGTTCATAGCAAATCAGCATTTCTTGAGTCAATGTCTTTAACTTCGTCATCATCTTCAGCAATATCATCCGCAGCAGCAGTAGCAGCAGCGAAATCAGTTTCATCCACCCACGATGATACTGGAGTAGTAGTATCCGCCGATGTGGCAAAGTCTTCAGCTTCTCCGGTTTCATCATCGTCTTTAGTTAAGAATGTTAACGACCACTACTTAACTCAAATGTCATCAACATCTGTTCTAAATCCTTCAATATCGTCTGCATCGTCATCATCGCCATCGTCGTCGTCGTCGTCATCTTCGTTTTCGTCAATGTCATCGTCATCTTCAATATCTTTGTTGACATCCGGACATGGTTTGAGTTCGGGTGGTGGTTTTCTGATCGACGAATCATCATCGTCAACATCGTCCCGGACATCAGTCAAATTGAAGCTAAAACGACACGCAATTTCTCCTGTATCCTTTCGAGTAAAAAGGAAAACTGTTAAAAACTCATCCCGAAAATACTCCAAGGGTAATAAGATGTTCCACCGAAAAAAGTATCCGGCCAGACCGAATGGCAGCAGTTTAGAGGAATCCATTTCGATTGCCGCCGATCAAGAGGACAACGGGGATGATAACGTTCGCATAAAACACCTCATTGAAGTTAGCAAGGAATCCTCTGATGAGGATGAGGATGAGGAAGACAACAACAACAACAACAATAACAACAGCAGCAACAACAATGACGACGACGACGAGGATGATGATGAAATTAATGAAGAGGATGAATTTAGTGAAAGGGATGAGGATGATGTCAGCAGACATACCGTCATAAGCAAAAAAGAAGACGACCACCACCATCACGCAAAAGAGGATGCGGAAAAATTCGACCGATTTGATGACACTACCAGCATCGCTCGGTTGCCTTTTTGGGATACGTACGATGCCATCAATCAACTCTACTTGGAATTGGGTAAGTTTTATTTTTATGGGTTCAAGAAAACAATAAAAGGAAATGAACATCCGTTTCCTTAATTAATACATCCCCACTGTGATAAATTCTTGTATAAGACTTGGAGGATTTCGGATGGGTTTTTGGCGTTGTAAAACGCTTAAGACGACTTCCTTTCACAGATAATACATACAGACATACACACAGAGATGGGGTTGGAAGTTCATCGCTTTCATTTTTTGCTTTTGAATTTTTATATCACCCCCAAAGGGTACAAACTCAAACACCTTAATTAGGTTTTAATTATTTTTCTCTCCTTTTTTGGAGGTGGAGTTTTTGTATTAAAAGATTAAGGCCAGAGATTATGCGGGAGTTCAAAATGTCCTTGGATAACGTTGAAAACATTTTTGCCAAAAGTTTCATTTAAGGAAAATCTTTGGAAGGGTGTTAAAACTATGAAAAACTAGATAGGAGGGAATAGTGAAAAGTTTTTATCAGCTTTTGCATATCATTATGTTTCTGCATTCTTTTGTTGTCCTTGGTATATGAAAAGTTTGTTGTTATGAACTGCAGTTGGAAAAGTATTGTTTGTTCTCGGAAAGCTTTCTAAGTTTTTGAAATATTGTTAATTTTCCCACGCTGCTAAAAATATATAATTAAAGTTTTGCTGCTATAATCATATCTTTCTTAAAAAAAAAACTAAATTGATGTAGCCTCTGAGAAGAGAATCTTCCTTGATCGAAAAGTTACTTTACCAGCTGCTCTGAATTTTCTAAAGTGCTAAAAGATCTTAGTTTTTATTGCTCGTTTTTATATATTTAGTTAATAATTATGCATGGAAATTATGTCCGGAATTTGGAATAATTAAGTTGAAAGTAAATTTACATGACTCCACCATTTGGATTTGTAGATTGAGGCAATATCTTCATCTCAGATAAACTAAATAACCAAATTACAAATGAACGAATGCAGAGAATGAAAGCAAAATAAACAATGTTTAGGGTGTCGATCCTCGAATTCGAAGTTACACATATTTCGAATTCGAAAAAGTATAGGAATAGTAAAAACCCATTTCACAAAAATTCACAGATGAGCTATATTCCCTGATTCATTTCATAGCCGAAAATTTTACAATTATTCAATTCAAAAATTTGAAGTTTAACTAGTAATTTTTGTATTTTTCGAAATTTCGAAAGTTTTGCTACCATTTTAGTTCTCGGAGGGGTCTTGTAAAATATTTTTCGAAAATAAATTTGTTCCACACGTATTTGCTGAAGGAATGGAAATATTTTAGGATAAAGCTCGTCCTGAATTTAATCGTTATACTTCGATTAGATTAAAATTTTCTATATCATTTCGAATTTTTTTTTTTCGAAAATTGAAAAATTCGAAGAAAGCTTATAAATTTCAAAATGCTGAATAATACTAACTTAGATCAGTAGAGTATTTATAGTTATCATTCTTCACATTAGTTGTGTTAGATATCTGTAGAAATAGAGTACGCAAAATATCCAAAGGGAGCATTACTCCCCCTTTTAAGTATTCCCGGAGGATAAGAGAATGAGGAATTATGAACGAGCAAAATTACTAGTATTGTTTTAAACTAAACTCTTTCCGTGCTTGGAAGTGGATATAGCGAGTTTTCATATTTTGTAGGAGTTTTTAGAAATTATGACTTTTCTGAAGAAAAAAACCCCTACTAATCGCATGTCAAATTGAACTCATTTTGTTCCTATTGTGGTAAGGAGCAATGAAGAGCGGTCGAGTTACTGCGGGTAGTAGATAATTTCAAAATATTAGTTTACTATTTTGCCATAGTTCATCGAAGAGCGACAAACTACGAAATAATAGTGTACTGGAAGTCGGTAAATATTTCCACATGATGAGTTTCTATAGTAGGAGCTTATACAGCCCTCTATACCCTTACCTCTTCTATCTGAAACATAACCATGTGGAATGACTATCCTAAATCGGAAAAAAATCCCCTTACAGCGAGAGGA
Source organism: Dioctria linearis (assembly GCA_963930735.1). Taxonomy (NCBI): domain Eukaryota; kingdom Metazoa; phylum Arthropoda; class Insecta; order Diptera; family Asilidae; genus Dioctria; species Dioctria linearis. The sequence continues at coordinate 200,095,444 of OZ005744.1, read as the reverse complement.
ACGTCCCAAAGTGGTCAAAATATCGGTGGTAGATTAAATTTCCAAAACCCTATAATATAGTGACTTTATTTCATTTTCTTTTCAATTTCCCTCAAATCAGGCAAATGGGCTACCTCATGATACATTTCTTAAAGTTTTTCACTCTCCTCCACTTCACTCTTCTCAGTCACGATTAAATTCTGGCCGTTGTTTTGGCATGAATCTAGCTCTGTATCTTTTTACGGGGATCATCATCATCAACATAATGTCACTAAAATACAGAATAAAAAGTAATGAGCTAAGAATAGACCCTTAAGGCACACCGCAGTTATTTAGAAAATAGTCTTAGAATACTTGCTTCATCACCCAGGATGGCTTGCCGTGGCCTACAATGTGATATAGAGAGTTTTCGTTTGAATTTGGTGCAGCGAGAAAAGTCAAAGCATCCGAATTGCCGTTCAAACATGATTCCATGCAAAGATATACATATTAGTGTATACTCTATAAAAAAATGACAATAGTAATTAGGCGTATAGGGTTGGCTATTTTAACTATCGCTACAATAGCAGCATACTTCCATTCCAAGGGAGATACAAATTATCACGCATGTGTTAAAGACCAACAATTAAAAGAAGGACAATACGAGCGTTGTCTGAAAAGTTTCCGACCTAACAAAGATACAAGATAATTTTTCTTCAGATTAATTTTTATTTTCCTAGTCTCCTTCTTAAACTATAGACTTCTCTCAGAGGTACTCCCATTTCTTCAACACGTCCAAATAGCAGGTACATGGCGTCCTTCTATGAAAAATTCATTCGACAAAAATCTCTGTCCTCCGAACGCAACTTTTAGCTTCGGGAACAAAAAAAAAAAGGTCGCTTGGGGCTAGATCTGGTAAGTAAGAAGGGCGATCAAGCAATTCAAATCTTAATTTGAGGATTTTCGCTATGGCAACCGCTGAGGTGTGCAACTGCATTTTTGGCCCAGAGTAACCAATTGCGGTACCCAAAGCGCGGACAGTTTTCTCATGTCTAAATCTTGGTGCGATATGTGACACACATGTTCTTCGGACATGTTCATAGCCTCTGTTATCTCTCTAGCTTTAATTCGGCGTTTGTCTAGCCCCCGAACGCTCGCCATCTTCCAGGCTGGTGCGATCAGTTTAAATTCAGATGCCCACAATTTAACGGTGGTAAATGATGGTGAACAGTCCTCATACATAGCGTCCAACTCATCTTTGATTTCTGTTGGCGTATTGCCTTTCAAAAACAAATATTTAATGACAGATCGATACTAGACTTTTGTATTTTTTCAAAAACACTCATATCGACTCACTCAAATGTTTGTCAAACAAAACCTGCACGTTCAAAATTGCTGAAATTTTAGTGAGTAACTTTTTCAAAGCATACGCAAACACATGCCCAACTTTTATTTACGAGTGGTGCCATCTTCATGTTGAGGTCGGAAAGTTTTAAGACAACCCTTGTATTTCTTTGATACATCAGGTAAATATCGGTAGAATCAGCTGCGTTAATCTTCAGTTTCTTATCAGTATCAACGTAGCGGAACCCGAAACTGTAGAAACAAAATGTATCAGTACCGGAAGTTAGAGAAGTGGAGATATATACCCCTCGTGTTCGTATAGACAACTGCGTCCGGTATCGAGCAGAACTAATTAAATGTATAAATGTGTCACAACTGAATGGATGGTAAATTAGAATCAAGTATATTCCTGAATAGTATTCACTTGATCTCTGCAAAAAACCAGCGACAGGTATGCCCTTTCAGATCTAATCTCCTCAATTGTACCTCAATTGTACATGCATACGCAATAGCAAGATTATTAAAGACATACCTAATCATCAATAGATATCAGATCATATATCTGATGCTACCGCAAAAGCAAGTACTTCCATACAAGAGTACCTTTTTAATCGAGTACATACTTTATTAATGTCGGTAAGAGGCGTGCCGCTGAAAGTACTTAGCCTGCTTCACTTAGACCACCAGACGGTCCATTGTGCCCCCTGTACTCATGGTATATCCTTAAATTGCACCAGATCCATCCTGCTTCCCTTATAAAACTTAGGATTCATCTGAACTCTTTGTTTTGCAGCTCCCCCAGACTTGAAAAGATGTAGCTACCCAGTAGCCTACCTGATTTATTCATCAGAGCGGGGCACTCACAGAGTACGTGCTGGACAGATGCGATTTCCTCCAAGTCGTTACAACTCCTGCAGAAATCGTTTGCCGCCGCGCTATACCCAGCATTCTGACATGGTCGCCTATGGCCCAGTGATCCGTACAGTAACGCACCCAGGATTTGGTTTTGGCGGGGGGTGTCCCAAGTCCTAACGAGTCGGAAAAATGGGTCTCTAAAGTCGCGTCCTGCACCCATCTGAGACCTTAAGGACTGCTATTGTAGATTAAAAGATTTATTTTATTTTATCGAACTTTGTGATAATATACAGACCACATTTTATACGTAATTTGTAAACTATGTTCAGAAAACTGACGTTCTGGAGGGGACCGGTTCCCGTTCGTCACCCTCTCGGTGCGCACCTGGACCCCGTAATGACCCCTACTAGATTTCTGGTATTTATTCTGCTGCCATTAAGCAGTTCTCTGGTCCTCTTCCTGCCATATGCAGGCCATAATTACATCGGGATACGGCAGGTTTTCCTACTGATAATCTCGACTAAGGTTACACAATTTGGGTAACCCGGAGAACACATAGGATAAATTGCTATCAGAAAAATTCACTTTATCTGAGATGAACTCAAAGGATTCCATTGTTTGGCATTCTGCGGACCTAACATTCAACTTGATAAATCGATAAACCAATTAAAAATTTCACACAAAAAGTTAAACCGTTATGCTCTAAATCCAAGGAAAAACCAACAGTGTCGTATTAATCTACAAGGTTAGCCCATGACGACGTATTCTATTTCAATGAATGACAGAAATCCAAGATCGTAACAAAGTAAACCACTTCACCAGTCACATAATGCGCCTACTCCACACTTGTGAAAATAACTTTTCTAAGGGAAATGAAAATTGCCGTCTAAAAAACAATTCCTGGAATCAGAACCACTTTCAAGAATTCCCTTTCTCTCAACCGGGGTAAGTTTCATTTTCTTAAAACAATCTGAAACTTTTGTTTATCCTTGATTTACTCGAAATCTGGTGACAATCTCGCCGCCGAAAGAACAAAAGCCTCTCAAATACACAATTTTGCAAAGAGCTCTGCTATGAATTCCTTCCGCATAGAACTAATGGCAGATTCCGCATGAAACAATGGTGTGGTCCTCTTTTTCGAGTGTAATCTTCGCAAACGGATCAGCAATAATTATAATTCAAATTTAATATAAAATAACTGTTACAAAGAACTGTGGACTGCCTAACACAAAAATCCCCTTTTGAGGGCGTTCTAGACAGTGGGCACACAGATAGGCATCTTAATTATTCGCACAGCACATAATTCATGAGTGTAAATTTCCTTCATGTCTTTGCCCACAGGAAACAAAGTGGAAATCCGTAATCACTACCGGGGTCACAAGCTTTCCATGTGGCTTAGCCTTATACCACAACTCCATTCACCTGGAGATTTAAGCGAGCTACCAGTGAGACATCACCATTTTCTGGAAGAGAATGCTCAGTATTATGACGGTAAGTTTTGGCAATTACAGTTAGAGTAGAGAGAGATGGAGAGAGAGAGAGAAAGAGATAGAGAGAGAGAGAGGTTAAGCTTTGAACTGGGGGATTTTTATTTACGTTTTTCCCATTTCCTTCTAGGAATTATCCGACCACAGATTATGCAGAGGCCCAGTTTACCCAAAGTGAACATCCAGCAGCCACCTAGACCGCGACCAACCACAACAACAAGTTTGAAAATTGATCCGGCTGGAAAGCATGTTGGAGTTGGAGTTGGAGTCGGAGTTCAAGCTACGACCACAGGTATGTTGTTGTTTTATTCCTACTCTTTGTGAATGAATACTTTTCCTTGCTGGAATTTATGTGGAAATCAGTTAGAGTGTTGTTGTGGAATTTCTTTCAGCTATATCCTGAAGGAAAATGGGCGGAAATAGATGCTTGTTGGGTCACCCACCATTTGGTTAGTTATCTTTCTTAGCCAAGGTGCTATATTGGATTGCGTTCATTATAGCTTTTTGCAAGAACTGTCATCTAGAAAGCTTTACGAAGTAACCCCAAAATTCCTTAATTCAGCCAAATAGTAAGAACTTTAGTCAGATGAGAGATTGTAACATTAAAGCAATGATTAAAGTCTTTTGATCCGATTAAACAACTTTAAATACGAAATACTCATACAAAAAAAAAATCCTCGCAATAATACCTACTTCTTGAAACTCTTGTGCGGCCTCATTAATTGAACAAAATTCGTAATAAAGAGGATCAAGGGCCCTTAGTAGGCGGAATGAGGAATTACCCACCACTCCAAAATATATTCTCATATCCTGTAGCAGAAGAAATATTTGTCCCCTTCAAATTCCATTCCATTTTGAATGGAATTTTCTATTTGAATGCGGACAATTCAGCCCACCAAGCTCATGTTGTCATGAAAATTGTTGCTAAATTCTATGAAAATTTCCTGCAAAAAGAAATTTTTATTTCCAATTGAAATGATGTTGCCTCCCTGAAAATGTAAATTTACCAAATCCTCCCCTCCGCAAAAAAAAGAAGCGATTATTGAAAATTACTTAATTCTAAGTATAGAGATTTTTTTTTGTTGTTGTTGTTACATCTCTCCGTGGAATAGGGGGTAGGTACCAGAGTCCTTAATCGCTGTACAAAAGTTTCATTCAGGATATACCGGTGAGGAAAAAAGGTAAGAGACCGAGATGTGGAATTTTTATGGATGTTCAATACCAGAATGTTTCTAAGGATTTATGCATGCATACACACACATAGATGAGTACATACTCTTATATCAGCTTTAAAATTTTTACTTGCTATTTGCCAACATGTTACTGACTGGATTTGGCTTTGGTTCCATCTTAATGCTTTTACTGCTTCGTAACACAGATGTGTCCCATATTATGGTAGAGTCTGAGAGTGCTCCAAATGCGTGTTTACAGATGAAAATTTACATTTTTCTTTTAAGCCAACCACTCAGACTTTCAAGTAATTTCATTGAATTACCTCTTCAGCCTTATCGGGTCTTCATTGCTTCCAATTGATTATAAATTTTTTTTTTTGTGAACGAAATACAGTCAGGTAATGAAACTAAGCTGAATTCTGTATAAATGCAGCAGAAATATGTTTTAGACTTCACCCTACCTCATTTGGGCTGGCAAAGTATACCAGATTTAGTACAAAAGTGTTTTGGAACTCTATTTAGATAATTAGGGTAGGGAGGACTTAGTTGAGTATAGGGGTAGGTTGGCAATTGCTCTATCTCTGCACATATTTATCGTTAGAACTCCATAGTACACGGTAGTGAGACCGGCAAGTGTGTGGACTAAAATGTGATAGCCATCAGTTGCCGCTCGGGAAACAAACGAGGTGCAAGGTTGCTTTGATGTTTTTTTCGCGGAAAAGTAAAAAACGTGAGCTGTTTTTCTGAGGCCATTCCCTTTAACTCGTACACGAATTTGTCTGTCTGTATATTTCTTTTTTACTATTTTCGACATTGTCGTAGACCCACTATTCGTCATCACAGCGAGCTGAAATTTGGCACACAGGTTCATGTCGCGTGACAATTGAATCTATAAAAATTTGAACCGGAAATTTTCATAGAAAACCCGGAAAATCGGGAAAATTTTGTACAAATTTGATTAGTGATAAATCCGTTTCAGGGAAAATGCAGTTTTCCGATTTTTTCCGAAAAAAATTCCGGAATTGTCCGACTTTTCCGAAAAATTTTCCGGTAAAAAAGTTTTCTAAATTATCCAGGATCAAGTTCCCTATCAACTGGCATCATTACTTTCTCTCCGACAATGGTGAAAACTTGCAGAAAAAATCGAGGAAAATTCATGTAAAACGATTTCCTGAGTTTTTCCGACCGAGGCGTTTTGCAAACTAAGACAAACTTGTAGAGCGAAATGAGTTGCATAAAGTTGTTTTTTTTTTTTTTTATTAACCCAAGCTCAGGGGATACCCTATGCTGCAAAGCACAGCGCGGCTGGAAGGAGATAAGGAAAGGAAAGGTTGTATGCCGGAGGAAAGACAGAAGATGGTAGACTGTTCCACATTCGCACAGTTCGGGATAAGAAAGCATCACGGGGAATTTTAGTGTATGGCCGATGGTAATTTGAAGGGTAAAAGGATGAGCGCGGGATGCAGCGCGAGTATTGCGTGCAGGAACTATTCTACAAGGGATCAGACTAGATATTTCATCAGAACATTGACCATGCATATAGCGAGATAAAGGAGCGAAAGGCATCCAACATTGCGACGGTGCTCGAGCGAGTCGATATGACGAGTAATTGCCACATCGACAATGAGCTTGCAGGCTCACTTTTGGACAATATCCAATGAAGCTAAGGCTGTGCGACCAGCCCCGGCCCAGATATGGGAATTGTATTCCATTTTAGGTCTGATGTAGGACTTGTAGAGGAGCGCTATATTTAATGGGCTGAAATATTTCTTTCACCTTTTCAAAAAACCAAGACATTTTGATGCTTCTTTGGCAACCGAGAAGATGTGGAAAACACCATGGAAAACACGGAAAAGCGGGAAAATCATCGGAAAATTTTTCATCGATATGATTAGCGATAAATCTGTTTCAGGAAAAATGCAGTATTTTCCAATTTTTCTGGAAAATTTCCGGAATTTTCCGACTTTTCCGGAAAATTTTCCGACAAAAAAGTTTTATAAGCTATGCGGAATCCTTTTTTTTCCGTCCTACTGGCATCAATACTTTCTCTTCAACAATCATGAAAACTTGCATGAAAAATCGAGTAAAATTCATGTAAATTTTTAAAAAAATTTCATAGTAATAGGAAAAGTCTGTGGAAAATATGGAAAATCGGGAAAATTCATGTTATATGGGGTCAAGTTGGAATACAGCTAAAAAGCGCTGTTTAAAACATAATTTGAATTTCAGAAAACCGTTGCAGTACTTCAACGATTTGATACTCGAAAAATTTTTGTTTTCGGATCGGCACCAAACATGACTTAAAAATTGTTTTCCATGCAGCACGTTATAACAATTTAGTTAACGTGAAAAAGGAAGAAAATAAAATAAGTAAAAAAACGAGTTTTCAACCAACCATGGCCTCAGTCATGCCGCATGAAAAAGTAGAAAATAAAGTTTTCTTCACACACAGAGGTGGACTCAGATTTTATTCGCTGACAATCACCGATATATTTCAGTATGATCATTCAGAGGTAATAAGTGATTTGATTCATGAAGAGAAAGAATATTCAAGAGAAATGTCCCAATCAAACAATCTGAGTCCACCTCTGTGTGTGAAGAAAAGTTTATTTTCTACTTTTTCATGCGGCTTGGCCTTAGTTTTGTTTGAAAACTCGTTTTTAAGTTATTTTATTTCTTCTTATTTCAATACTGTTCGCAGAATATATGTACATAGTCCAAGTAAGTTCTTTTGTACAAAATACATTTATTCTATTCCATTCAACCGTTTCATTTATATTCTATAATTTATCCGTAAAAGCGTGGTCGGGGCTAGTTGAGCTAGTTGAACCTACGGAATCTGGGCTCGCATCCAAGTTGTCATGGGGACAGTCTGAACTTTGAAACCTAGCTTATTCGGCGTTCTGAACTTATGCACCTCCTCAAAAGGACATTGATTCGGCTCGATGTGAACACTCATACAGGCTGTCATAAGGACAACCCGGACTCATTCGACGTGCTGAACTTCTGCACAACCCCAGTCTTACATGAGGTAGACTAAGACGTTCTATCCATTTCAGATATAGGTGTTGATCTTTCAATTTGGTTATTTCATCTGACGTTTGATCTCGTAATGACAGGGGATTAAAATACATCGAGGCTGGGCCTCAGCTGCTCAAGCCTGCAATTTTCTAGTGATAAACAGATACTTCTGCTGTCGCAGTGCAGTACTCACTTCGAACCAAATATAGGTGACCCCCTTCTATTGAAGACACGCGACTCAACCAATAGATCGCCTACTAAGAATTGGTACATACTACCGCCAAAATGAGACTAAAATTAAGAAATTATAACTAAAATGAAAAAATAAAACATAATTGAAAATTAGAAATTAGAAATTTATAAAAGTGAGAATAATGTGAAGGCAAGAATAATTAAAATCTTGGACCTTCAAGTCATTCTTAACTTCACCGACAGATCGCGCGTTCTGATAACTGCATCTCTTTGCAGGAATTAATTATGCTATAGCCAGCCCGGGCGGAGCAGAAATCGCCTTACACTTATTCTGTTAATTTTAAAGAAATTTAATAACAGAAAACATTATTTCCCTATAGAATGAATTTTATTATATATTGGAATAAAGAAGACGTTATTTCACCAGCTATGCTTGTAGGAATTGAGTATCTTTTTAATAAACGGTAAGGATTCAAATGTGTTCCTAAATGCTTGAAATTGAAGGACGTCATATGGTTTTAATTCTAGAGAGAAACACCATGAGAAAGTTTCAAAAGAAAAACGTAAATGTAATTTAAAGGCGACCTGAATAGGTACTATAAACCCTGTAAATTATTCACAAATTTAATTTACTAGCATAATGGATCGAACTGGGAAGCAAACTGGATAAAAAAAACAAAATGATACTATTTAAAGAAAAAAAAATAAGATAAAAACTAGGAAAAAAATTAAAAATTTTCTAAGACCAATTTTTTATATACCCTAAATGAAGTGTTTCTGCTTCTCCTGTTGAACAAAGAAATCGGCATTTAAATATTCACCACTCCTCCCAATGAGAACAGAGGTTCTATAGATTTTCCTTTTTTTTTATAATTAACCCATGCTTAGCATGGCCATGGCAGGAAGAAAGTAAGGAACGGATTAGGGGACATGAGGAGAGTGTCTGAGGTACTGATGTATGTCGATCTTATACCTTCGCAGATCGTAAGCCCCAGAAAAGACAGAAGATGACAGACTTCCACTTTTGCACAGTTTTGAAAAGATATGAGACAGCTTTGGGTCACCAAAATTGTGGAGAGTAGGGTTACAACGTTCCGTACGAAAGTAAACAAGTCACCTGACGAGCCTCGAGACCATGAATATGAATATCCATATCAATTCCAGCTCTGGGAATCTGAGTACCTATATATGAGTGGAAAATATGGGCGCAAAAATGCTTTTACTAATTTAGATTCATTTCCCAGTGGTTCTTATCCCATAAGCAACAAAAGTAGAAGGAAACCACATAATCATAGCATGTATCCACCTTTTTATACCCTATCTATCTAAGTTTGTCATTCCGTTTATAACGCATAGAAATAATTATAATAGAACAAAATGCATTGGACACCCATGCATAATATTAAAAGTTATTTTGATTTTAGCATGAATTGGAATTTTGCACTCGAGCTTTTTAAAAAACAACAATTTAAGTTCGAAAATGGGACAAATCGGGTGACTCCTGTAAGTGATTGTCATACAAAACTTTCGTTTTTCACTATATATTTAGACACTGCCCAGAGAACGGGTCAAAGTAGAGAGCTGAAATTTGGTACACAGTGTTTTCATAACAATATTAAATAAAATTTTAAAAATGGATTAGATCGGGCAACCCGTTCTTGGTATTGCCATATAAAAATTTAAGATTCTAAACGATCTGTCCTAGAAATTTTTGTTGTACTAATAATTTGTTCAGAATATGAAATCCTAAAAAATTACAATTAAATTATAATCACTTCTTCTGTCCGACGAACCGTTCAAGAAATATATACTAAAAACCACTTCAAAAATAAAAATTGCACAGATGGGTGACCTTACGAAATTTCATACGGACATTCATCTAGGGCTTTAGACCAATTCTAACTTTTTTGCTTGTTTAAAATCATTTTGGCATGATAACTGTCATTTTAGAGTTAAATTTCTTCATAATCTATGAACATTATTGCAACATTCAATTGGTGGACGTTAAGTGAGAAGTGTTAGTTCTGATAACAGCGTTCTCTCAATGAACAGACAGATTTGCAGTTCATCAGCTTACATATATGAATACAATAATATGAGAGAATACTGATATATAAACTAAATGACAATGGCTCTAAAATATATCCCTAAAGAAAGTCCGTAGATATATAGAGCTTAGCAACAATTCTGTTCCTAACTTTTACTCTCTGCTACCAATTAAAAAAAAAACCAATTCTAATAAAATTTATAGCTAATAGGTGAAAACGAAGGGGTTATAGTTCAAAAGAATTAAGCTCGTAAGTTGCTTTATTATTAGGGCCATTCTTATATCAGTGCTCAACCCGAAAACTATGGATTGCCTCAAGGTAAGAATTTAAAAGATTTGACCAGGCTTGAATAATTGTTTTTCCAGCTTATTGGAAACATCAAATACCCTGTTAAAACGTGTGAGTATAGGGAGCGCTCTGAACTGGCTCAAAATGCCCTTTACGATTACATCAGTCAACTTGCTGTCCTTCAACTGCCTTTCAGTAGGTGGAACAAATATATCGAGAAATTATGTACACACTGCAATGATTGAAACTAAAATGATCACGTGACTTATAATAGCCAATAAAAATACATCCTGCCTGTGTTGCTTGCTAAGTTTAAGTTGCACTTCATTCCTGCCCTCAATCATCATCCTACTTACAAGATTCGTGTCGCAGATGCAAAATACTGACCAATCTAAACGGGCTCATAGAATGCTTATTGACCTCGAAACACCGAAAGTTAACACATGGATTTAATGGATGTTTAAACTGCTGAAGAAACAATTCTTTTTATATAATAGTAACGGTGAGCTTTCAATTACCAAATTATATAACTTGAGTTATGTAGACTAGTACTCGAAACATCTTTGTAACCACTATATACCCCTTATATAGAGCTTAAATGGAGGATTATATAAAGGTTACCGTGACTTGATTTAGGTAACGTTACATAACTAAAACTTTTATAAAATGAGTAACAAAAATATTCTGGTTACCTTAATATAACTTCTTATATAACCCTTATATAACTCAGGGTGCTCTCGATTAATTTATTTTGGTCATAGCAGTGAGTGCAGCAATGTTTCGGTTGCCTTTATAAACTTTGTTTATATGATGATGATGGTAACGTTTCCACAACGCTTGGAATTTTCTCAGACTGATTACTTTTAGTAATTGAAATGTTAGGAAATGTTACTTTTCGTTACCTTTATAAAACAAAACAATGCAAATATTTACGACATAGAACTTCGATATTTTTTTGTATTGCATTTTTATAATGTAAAGGTTTAATATTTTTACATTTTAGAATTACAATGTTTCGGCATGTACGTGGTGAAATTCAGCTACAATTAAAATTTTACTGTGAATATCATCATTGTTACTTCTAAAAAATACAGACCCCTCCAAAAATAAGCAATTTTTAATAATTTTAATTAAATATGACAAAATTTAAAATTTTCACTTAGGTAATATTAATTCATAAAAATTACATAACATAATTTAGAAATGTTATGTACCTAAAAAGATGTATTTTCTTCATACAAAAATAAAACTGAAGCTACATATATAATATGCAATTTAAAAAATTGGCTTATCCGAAATTTTCTTTTTTATCTGCAATGGACTGATGAAAAAATGGCGGCTTGTAGTTAAATGAACAAACTACCATTATAAAACTTCAAGAAGTTTTATGTAAACTGAATGACCGTTATAAAACTTCTCGAAATATTATATAAACTAAAGGCACTACCATGCTGCGAAAATGGTCCTTATATACCCTTTAGTCATAATATGTAACCTTTGGTAATGTTATATATCTTAATTATAGTCACAGAAAACAGATGTTAGTGTTCTTATATACCCTTTGGTTATATTATGTTATATACATAAAAACAGTTTTATAATGGCTCCATTCGACACTAAAAGTAATTTGTTTTTATAACGATCACCGTAGTTACTAAAGGGCCACCAAAAATTTTACGATATTTTATAGTGGGTATATGTATTACCGAAAGTTCCCAATTTTTATTAAAGTCACCTAATTCACTGAATGTTGTCGAGTTATATAAGGGTAACCATGGATACCGCAATAATTACTTATTACCAATAAGCTGTATAACGTGCTGACGAAAACAGTTATAAAACTTTCTTATATACCTTCTAGTAATGGTTACTCTAAGTTATATAGACCGGTGATGGAAATATTTTCATTACCAACTTATAAAACCGTAAGTAACTTACTACCACGATAACCATTAATAACCTTAAAAAACTCTAATATAACTACGTCACCAATTGGTAATATTATAAAACTCTTATATAACCACTGCGATTCTTTTATAACTGAGTAACCATTATATACCCCTTATAAAACTACCCATCACCTTCAGTCACCAAAAATTGGAAAAATTGTTACTTGGGGTAGCACCTTCATAATTCAAATGGAATGGAACCGCTAGATTTTGTAACTAGCTGTCTAGTTAAGTCCTACTAACTATATCCTGGGAAGGAGCAATTAATTAATTTACAGCAATTTGGTACTTTATTAAAAAAAGTCAGAGTTTTCAATCAATCAAGATTAATTTAGCTAGCCTTGCCAGTACCAACCCTAAGAATAGCAAGGTATAAATAATGTGAAATATCAAATCCAAGTGTCCATAGTCATTAGATTACGCGGCTAAGCATAATAGGCCATTAATACCCTAAACGACAGGTGACTTTCATCAGCAATTTAATTAATCGCAAATCTATTTTTCTATCCAATATGCATCAAATCAGATTAGTATTAGCTGTCGCCATATGTCCGATGGATTACCTTTTAAGCTATCTATTGTATAAAGCTTTAACGTTTTTGCTAAATTCAGATCTCACTGTCATTTACTCTGTCTTCCTACATCAAAGGATATGTCCTGGTACATGAGTAATCTGATATAAAAACAAAACACAATAATTTCTAAAGTTTAGTATTCGACGAACCCGACGTACGACATTTCCACATTTAAGAACTCGGTTTCAAGGGTATAATATTTTGACTATCAAAACCAGCTTAACACATGCTCGCTGCATGGACACGTTTAATAAATAAATGGTCAACAATATGTACATGCGGTTCATCATTTAGTCGGTGTTAGTACTAGACCGAACACCGGATAAAATGACATGCAACATAGAACAAAACAATTTAAAAAAGTTAATCAAAACAAAATTAAATATTAAATAGGCGTTTTTTTAAAACATGCTTAGGGACGTCAACAACAAAATTCTCAGCCATATTATTGACAGTAATACACATGCGATTAATAGGTTCATACATGCTAAAATTAGACCTTGAGGAGTTAACATGCAACAGAGGTAGCCTTCTCAAATTGTGGGTACTATCACGGAAAGAGATTTTGTTACGTAACAATAGAGAATCAATATTCGCGTTTAAGAGTTGATGCACAACTGCTACATCGGCAACCAAGCGACGTTTCTCAAGCGAATGCATATTCAAAAGCTTCAAGCGATCCTCGTAGGGTGGAAGAATTAAAGAATTATTCCAGGGTAGATGCCTGAGAGCAAATCGTAGGAAGTTCCGCTGAACAGACTCGATACGGTCGATGTGTGTACCGTAAAATGGAGACCAGACCTGGCTGGCGTATTCAAGAAGTGGTCTCACAAAGCAAGTGTACAAACGCAATATTATGGTAGGATTCGAGAACTCTCGGGACCAACGTTTTATAAAGGCCAGCATAGAACTACTCTTTGAAACCACGTAGTTTATATGGGAGATAAAATTCGATCTGTGATCACATTTGACACCCAAGTCACAGACAGAGTCCACACGGCGAATCGAGGAATCCGAGAACTCATAATCATAAGTGATTGATGTATGATTCCTATGGAAAGTCATAACCTAACATTTGTTGATATTGAGTTCCAAATTATTGCTCTTGCACCAATTGAAAAAATTTTGAAGGTCACCCTGTACCTGTTCACAATCGTTAACAGATTTAATCTGAGCGAAAAGCTTAATATCGTCAGCATAAATCAAGACCTTACAATACCCCACAACAGAGACAATGTCGTCAATAGACAGAATAAAGAACAACGGGCCCAAGTGATTCCCTTGTGGTATGCCAGACGAAGCCTTCAATATTCTAGAGATGGAATGGCGGAATAAGATTTGGTATGTTCTGTTATCTAAATAAGACTCTGTCCATTTTAGAAATGTTGGGGGGAAACCCATACTTTTCCATTTTAAACAGTATCACGGAGTGAGATAACTTATCGAACGCCTTACTAAAGTCTGTATAAATACAATCCGTCTGGTAGCCTTTTGCAAACCCGCAAATGGTATCCGAGACAAATTCCAACAAATTAGTGGTTATAGACCTGCCCGAAATAAACCCATGTTGGTTTGAAGAGAGATAATTCTTACAGGAAGATAATAGTTGAGAGTAAATGATAGATTCGAATAATTTGGGCATGCAAGATAATTTTGCAATAGGTCTATAGTTAGAAATTTCATTGTTACTACCTTTTTTTTTGGATAGGTATGATAAAGGAGTTTTTCCATAGCTGCAGGAAACAACCACTATCGAGCGATTTTTGGAGGGAATTCTCAGCGGAGCTACCAGGGCGAGGCAGCATGACTTAAAAAAGGCTGGAGGGATCCCATCAGGACCAGTTGTGAAGTCATTTGGAAGCCCATTAATATGATCCAGTATATCCTCTTCTGAAATTGAAGGGATAGTGAAGGAAACGTTATCGGAATCGTTCAAAATGACTTAAGTTGCTATTTTGAGGTTGAAAATTTGACGAGGCAAAGGCATTGTGAAAAAATGAAGCAAACATATCGCAAATTTCAGACGAATCATCACTAGCAGAATCCTTGTACCTCATGGTATTGGGGTAGTTGTCCGTTTTTTTCTTCATATTAATAAACTTAAAAAAGATGCGTGAGGCACTAAATAATTTCGTAGTTATCGTCATCATCATTAAGTACCCATTGTATATCGGGTAGGTTAAAATCTCCGAGTAGTAATTCGTCAAGAGGTTCCATCTTAACATGGATAAAATTAGATGTTAAGATGAGTAGGTCATAAATATTCTGACCTTTGTCGTCGACGATATTTATGGAGTCTGGAGGAATATAGCAACAAAGTATGTATAAGTCATATTTTAAGAGAGACATCTTAAGAACTATAAGTTCAATGTAGAGAGTGTTGGAGAAACTGGGGAGCTCAACTTGGCTACAATTTAAGTGGTTTTTACAGGCGAGGAGTACGCCACCGCCACGAGCTTCAGAATCAGTATACCTATCTCTTCTAAAAATTTGATAAGAATTGTCAAAGCTTTCAGCATCGCGAAAACCATGATGCAGCCAAGTTTCAGTTAGAGCAACTATATCAAAACAATTTGCAACACAGAGGATTTAAAGATTTCTCCAGTTTATGTCCGAATTTACGTTTTGATAGTAAAGGGAGAGCGATTTGAGTTTTTTGAGATATCGGTACTTATTTTAGCTGTACTTCTATGTTGATGCCCAGAAGGTACAAACAATTTAGTAAAAGCGCAAGGGCCAAAATGTGGGCCTGATTTCTTGGATCATTCTAAGAAAGTAATTGTGAGGTAGAGGTCTGTCAGAAAAATCTTGGTAAGTTATTGAAATTTTTTTTACATATATTCAAATTTATTGGCAGGTGGAAGTGTGTGTGTGTGGGGGGGGGTGCTACAACTTGCCCACCGTCCCCCGTCCGTTTTTTTAATATAATTTACAAATTATGTATACAATGTAATATTTATATAATTACAAAGTCCAATAAAATACAATAAAACCTTTAAATATATAATAACGTTCTTAAGGG
Source organism: Dioctria linearis (assembly GCA_963930735.1). Taxonomy (NCBI): domain Eukaryota; kingdom Metazoa; phylum Arthropoda; class Insecta; order Diptera; family Asilidae; genus Dioctria; species Dioctria linearis. The sequence goes on along the minus strand of OZ005744.1, from coordinate 200,079,533 downwards.
GGTATTCTAGTCTAGAGGCCCGAATTTTAGGGAATTTTTGAAGTGCCGTAAAAAAAAGGCAATCAATATTTTTCTATCCATTTTTTATGAGTTATTTATTAACATTGCAAGAATACAGAAAATAATTAAAAAATTACAACAGTTAAAAATTCAAAAAATTAGCAGCTGATGAAGTGGGGGGCCTCAAAACATTGGCGCGTGATCATGCCCACGATTCCAACCCGTCTAGCAATCCGAAAAAAAAAATAAAAAAGGTTATTAGGCTAGAGTAATGTCGCTATGTCCGGAACTAGGGAAAAGTTGAAAAAAAATTTTTTCACAAAATGGCCGCTGCCTAAAAAAAAGCAATTTTTGTACCACTTTTTTGACATTTCCAAATTTTTTAAAAATAGCAAAAATTGAAATTTTGGAATGCGGCTAGTTCCGGACATAGACAAGCCTATAAAAAAGACTCTCAAAAAAATTTCAAGTAAATCGGTCTAGTAGAACTTGAGAAATCGTGGGCATCGTCTTTTAAAATGCAGTTTCGAGAAAAACGCGTTTAAGGTGAAACACCACTGTAAATTTTTTGAAAAATCGTTTTTTTTTATTGGCTTAAAAAATAGTTTAAACACGCTAGAATAAGGAGAAAAAAAAGGTCGCGTGCGAGAAAATTTTTCTTTCCTTTGAAAATGGAGGTCGCCAAGCGCGTCAAACTTGCTCCGAAACATGTCCCGGGAAGATGGCTGTGGAGCCGCCATTTTGTTTTTTTTTCGCTGTCAAAAATTTATCAATAATGTTCAATGTATGCCCGATAATACCCTTCAAAGGTTTTTTTCAAACACCTTTAATATTGCGAGAAAAAAATTCGTGTAAAAACCTTTTTTTTAGCCGTTACAGAGGTGTTACCCCTTAAAGTCCATACGTCCACGTGGTTTGGAAGTTAGAATTCAACTGTTAGCTGCTGGATGCAAGTGAACACTAAAGAGAAAAGATAAAAATTTGAAAAATCCCCTTGTAGGCATATTCTTGAATAGTTAAACTTTGAAAATATGAAAACAAAAAAAAATCGATTTTTTCGAATTTCTAGACTAAAATACCCCCGTAAGTGCTCAGAGGGGCGCAGGACGCAGTTTTTGAGCCCTATTTTTCGGACTCCTTTTGGAGTTGGTAATACCCCCCCCCCCCCCCCCCCCGACAAATTCTGGATGCGTTACTAGCCACTGTCCATGGAAAACTGAAGTACCTGGCGTGCGGAAGACAAACATGCATTATAAGACAACTTTGACAATTATCTCTTAAAAGGCTGGACCAAAATGCCTGTAAAGTTAGTTAAGTATGGCGAACTTGCCCTTTAAATTAAACAGACGTACCCAAAATAACTAAGGTGTCGGTAAGGAACTTTCGTTCAGTTTCAAATTCTCTGTAAGTAATATGCGGTAAGAGTCGCTCATTACTTACCGACGCGTATGTTAGCCAGTCATATTAATGAAATATGAATCAAATCGATAAACAATTTTTATTTTATTATAAAAGAATAATGCCTTAAGAAGTGGTCCCTTCTAAGAGAAAAGTTCTGGAAGATGCTGAAAAGCTTCTGAAAGTGCTTCCGATTTTTCTTTAAATTCTTCTTATATTTTTTATATAAGTCCATAAAAGACACAAATCTTCAATTACAACCATATTCCATTTGTTAATTTTTTGTTTTTACCACTTTTTAAAATTGAAAATATTAAATGTCAAGATAATAACCCTTGCGGAATGTAACGGCTGTTTAGAGCAAAAATGTCAAAAACTCGTAAGTAAACCTCGATCTCGTTGAAATTTGTAAAAATTTACGGGCATTTTGGTCCAACCTAAGAAAGTATAATTTTGTTTCTGTAAATCTCGAAACACCCTGTATACCCAAACATAATTAGAAACTATTTTGTCAAATAACTATTAAATCAACGTCTAGGTAATATGCTTCTAAGTCTCAATTAATTCAAGTGCGACTCCCCCACCCTTTCTTAGTTACGACCAAATTATTGCGTTCTTAAACCTAATTTCTCATAAAATAAACAGCCCTAAAACTTCGTGTAAACACTAAATCTTGAATATACATCGATTGAGGGGAATTCTCTGGTCGTCGGTGAGTTAATTTCTCTTAAAGGCTCGAGTTTGCCCAACCACTCTAGGAGAAGGCATAATATCAACTATGGTCGCAGTGTTCGCAAGGTCCTGGAGGCCTAGTCGCCCCTACTCTTAAACATTAACATTAATTTCTCTTAAATTACAATTTTCCTTCTCCACTTAGGCATCGCTTTATTTTCACTCTACACTTGACTCCATCAAACCTAAATCTCTATATTGACAGCAATAAAACGACAATATAAAATTCTACGCCAAGAAGAGTTTTTTATAGGACAATACCTCCGAAATAAAAGAAGTCATAAATTCGAAAAATCATTTCTTATGTCCTTATGACACAATAGAGCATAAAAATTCTACGCGCTTATAAAATTTTTACGAATGTAAGTCCAATGATTTTTGATGAAATGTAAGAAGGCGTTCAACTGACATTTTAGAGTGAGGGTGCTAGCATAAAATATAAATCTTTGCGGAGATACTGATTGCCCTATTCTAAGAAAGAATAGGGTTATTGTATATAGTGTCCTCCTGGTAAATATGATAATAAGTATATTTTGAGTCGTGGGTGTGTCTGACAAAAGATAAGAAAAGTGTCGAGATTCGAATCGTATAAATGGAAATAGCTACCCCAACCATAATGCCAGGAAGTTTTGTAATACATTTAAATTACTTTTTTAATTAACCTTTCTCTCATGTTAATTAAACACGAATCAACTGGAATTAAATTCATCCCTGACACTCTGCTAAAATTCCAAACCAAATTTTCGACAGTTTTCCTGATTTTGACTGGTGCATTGGTTGGTGTCCAGCCCTTTCCCATTCCAATCGTCGTCGTTTTCATGACTACAGTTCTGCAATGATTCGATGAAAATAATTGATAATAATGCTTACCTATCTATCTATATACTATATCTACGTACATCTATGTAATTGTATTTGTATTTTGTATAGCACACCAAAATAATAATTTACAAAATTTATTTTCACAGAATGTCCACCTAATACAACAGTGGTGCCAACAATAGCAGCAACGCGCCCACAAAACCATCAGCAAAATGGCAGTGGGCCGGGTGCGATAATCAGTGGTCCTGGCAGTGGCATTGGTATGCCCAATAAACATGGCAACAATAATTTATTACGGCGGCTAGCAACAACTCAATATCAAAGCTATTCGACAGCTCTAATGGTGACCATTGCTGTTGGATGTTTTCTGCTCCTGCTAAATATTCTTATATTTGCTGGAATTTACTATCAACGTGAAAAACGAGCTAATGATGCAAAGAAAAAGGAAGAGCTTAAGGAAGCGGAAAGATGTGGTTCACCGAATCTCGAAAAAATTGCCATAAGAAATAGTGGCTGTTCTGGTGGTGGTAAGAATAGTCGAAAACCAAGTCTACAGAGTTTGACTGGTTTCAATATAAATGCTAGTTTCGGTGAATACAGTTGCTATGATGAAAAACTTCAGTGCAAAGAGGGTCATCTACTCGCTGATATCTGTAGCGTTGAACTACCTCTTAAAGAATTTAAATGCTCAGCTTCTCCAGTACTATCCAGAACTGATAGTCTAAGACGATCTGGTAATCCACATAATACGACAAATATTCATCTTAAATATGGTCAAGCATTTCATACACCACAATCAACACCACATAAACATCACTGCCCTGAAAAGTCGTCCGAAAGTACTAATGCAGGTGTAGTAACCTATCAGCAATATCATAAGCAAATACAACAGGCGAAAGAACATTGTGTTGTCAATACGAATCTCAGTGCATCATCATCATCAGCTGTTGATCATTGTAATCAATCAACACAATCTGAACAGCCAACCGTTCAAGATGTTGGAACAAGTGTTGATGAAGCTAGTGTAAGTTGGGCAACGGACAAGGATACGAATTTGTCCGTTGATATATTCAATGAAAATAGTTTAAATTCTGAAATACCTGAACCACCTCCTCCACCAAAATCGAATGTTCCTTACCAGGGCGGAATCTTACGACAACCGGGACCACCAACGACACCTGGATCCAACAAGAAACGAGTACAAATACAAGAAATCTCTGTATGAGGGTACGATTTAGTTCAAGGATTTCATTGTATTATGAATAAAGTCAAGGATTATATGAATGGTTTGTGGGAGTGTGCAGTATGCTGAAGACATATTTTTGATACTTTTTTTTTTTTTATTTATGGAAGCTTTTTTACTTATATTCTATATTAGCATTACTTGACGTTTCTGCTGTAATATTTTTTGTTAATACTATGTTATTTTTTTTTTATGGTTTGGGTATTCCAATTAGCATTGAAATATGTAGATTTGCTCATACGGCATAAGGATTAGCAAAGCCCCAACAGATAACATACTATTCAGAGTTCACAAAATGTATCTAAAAAGGGCAAAAGCGTAAAATTACAATTTCTTACAAATTCTTATATCCTTAGCCTTACTTCAGATCAATCAAGAGAGACAAAGTGATAAAATTACTTTAATTTTTCCTATTCTAATGTAAGGAGTACAGCGCAGACAAAAATAATATGTAGGTTGGGTACTTGGATAACCAGAGATGCCTACCTATAAGTACAATTCGAACGTAATGTCCCAGTCTCTATGTATTTTGCCCTTATCAATTTTCTTCTCGATATATCCACACCCCTCCTTTAGTTATATTTTAAGGTCTATTACAGAAGCGAACTTATTTGCCGATTTGATGATGTACGCCAATGTTACCTTGAGAGTTCCAAACAAGTGATCTAGAGGCGATACCACAAGTTTCCTTACGCTGTGATCTACATATGCAATGACATATTAATTGTTGCGCACATAAATATACCCACACTGGTGCACAGCAAATAAGGGTGCACCCACACATAACGCATATTGGCAAAAAAATATTTGTCAAGCATTTGTCAAACAATTTATAGTTAGTTGACAAATGTTTGATAAATATTTCTCATATATTTGTCAAATGTTTGTCAAGCATTTGTCAAATGTTTGTCAAGCATTTGTCAAATGTTTGTTAAGAATTTGTCAAATGTTTGTCAAGCATTTGTCAAATGTTTGTCAAGCATGTGTCAAATGTTTGTCAAGCATGTTTCAAACATCTAATAAGATATTTGTGTGAAAAATGTTTTCCAAATGTTTAGTTTTTTATTCATGTACATATTCTCCGGGTGAAGTAACATTTGCATTGCAGGCACCATCAGATGATTACAGTACGCGTAGTGGTCGTGATTTATTTAATGACTTAAAAATTTACGATCTTTTCAATTTTCGAAATTTCGTAAGAATCTCTACAAGTAACTTCGAAATTCGAATTAATTAGAATTGGACCAAAAATAAAAAATCGAAATAAAAACTGGCGAAATAGTTTAAGTGTAGATGAATGGCTGCCCATCACTCCGAGGTTTAATGCAACTGGTAATTTTTATCATTCTTTAATGTACTTGTTTAACCCTTCGATAGGTGACAGCCCCACGAGCTATAAAATGGGGTACACGTTTCTTAGGAACCTTCAAAGAAAGATTTAAGTGACATGGATTATAAGTATCCATGTGTGTTCAATATACAGGGTGTGCCGGATGTACCACATTTCCTTTATACCACTCAATTTCGAGAAATAAATTGTATGGGAGGAGAGCCCGGAAATACACTGTGTGGGCGGTGGGGGGTTTTGTGATTTTGGGTGCTTTTTATCCTAATACCATGCAACTTTCTTGTTATATACCTTATGAAGGAGACTTGCATCTCAGGTGATAGTAAACCCTCTACGGTTTCCAGCAAATCCCCAACCACCTCTCTACCCTCTTTCCGACGGCAGTTATAGGACGTTAAAGTAAAAACATTGGGAAATTTTGCAACTTCTTTTTCAATTTTAACGATTTCCCCGCTAAAAGGCAAGACAAGGATAGCACTTTCTTGCATGATTTCGAGACCTCCTTTCATTTGATCCTGCACATGTACCTACCTAAATGCTACCGTTTTTGAGATATTCCCGTTTTTATGATGCATAATTTCATGAATTTTGCTAACTAGCATGGAATTGCATAAAATTAGGCGCGATTTCTATTATTATTAGCAAAATTAATGAAATTATGCACCATAAAAACGGGAACATCTCAATAACGGTAGCATTTAGGTAGGTACATGCGCATAGTCAAATTAAAGGTAACATTCCGGGGTCTTTAAATCTTGCCATAAAACTGTATAGTCATCATGCATTTTGGCGGGAAAATCGTTAAAATTGAAAAAGAAATTGCAAAATTATCCAATTTTTTTGAGGTTGGGCATTTGTTGGAAACCGTAAAGGGTTTACTATCACCTGAGATGCAAATCACCTTCATAGGGTGTATAACAAGAAAGTTACATGGTATTAGCATAAAAAGCACCCAAAGTCACAAAACCCCCCTACCGCCCACACCGTGCACTTTTCGGCTCTCCTCCTATACAATTTATTTTTCGAAATTGAGTGAAGAATCCTGGGTATAAAGGAAATGCGGTACGTACGGGACACCCTGTATATCTGCAGAATTTTGTAAATTATCAATGCAGCCAATGCAGCAATATCAAATCATATTGTACAATATTGCAAGTGGACAATGATTTGTTGAGCGTTTACAGGAATAAGTGCCAAGCATTTGATCCATGGTATCCACCCCCGATTTATGGGAATTGTAGTCCCGGATAGCTTTTGTTTATTTAGAGATGATCTACTCCACAATGCATTGTAGATAGCTGTAATACAGATTTATTTCTTTTGGGCACATATGAACACAATCAAATATTGCCATTGCAGAGAGCAAATAATGAGCTCAACACAGGACGTGCAATACTTTTCAAAAATTCAGGTGGACCGAATGGTTTGCTTGCGCATATGGTTCCAGCATAACGCAGTTTTTTGTCCCATCAATAGCGTTGCCCCTTCCAACAATGAAAAAACAAAAATTGTCGGCATATACGGTGTGACTGAGACTGAGGTATTTTCCAATCAAATCAACCACGTTCTTCTGACCGTGACTTATTTCGCGTTCTTGACCTGGCACCTGTCCACCATAAAGTGATAATGCCCTGGAGTGCGTAGAAATACCACCATTCTTTTATTCCATATTTGGCAGGTTTAGATGGAATATATTGTGTAAAACCTATACGGCCTCGATATGGAAATAATTGTTCGTCCACGATCACTGAACGGTGTGGAATATAAAATGTTTCCAAACTTACCTGTAACATTAGCCAAATATCATCGATATGGTAGCAGTTTTGCAAGTGAGTAATCCTGAGGTTATGAATTCGCGTTATCAAGCCGAATTTTGTAATGGACACAAAACGATCACGCGATAAAGCAGCTTTGAATATTGGAGCATGAGTTGAATCTGCAGATCCTTTACAAGCTCGGCTTTGGATTTCATCAGCACAGCATACAAAATTATCACCACAAATGCATCAAATTCTTTCAGGGTTAATGCTTCCCATTATATCTGCATGGTGGAATTTCCTTGATTTTATGTAGCTGCTACCCGTTTGGCCTTGGGATTCGTTTCGCATATGATAATGTGTGCAATGTCTTCGGTGATCAGAGAACGAAAGATTGACAGCGGATCATGGATCGTCTCTTTCGATGGCCCTTTTTTTTTTTGTATAGTCGATAATATTATAAGCACGTATACGGCTACTGGCGGCTGACCTTACGCTATTTCGTGCCATTTTTGGATATAAAGTAAGCAGCATTAGGCTCAGCCTGTAAAAAAGTAGTGATATGGCATTATATCTACCTGATCATCGCTTCTGCGAATTGTTTGCCTTTGAGTTCCACATTTGCTTCGACTTCGACATGGGCCTCCATATAAGCCCGAAATTTTGCATCGGCCTTACGCTTTTCCTTCGCAGTAAAACACTGGTAGCTCATTGTATTATTTAGAATAAAATTCGCAACATTCCAATCATCGTCAGTCATTGTTCTATAGCAAAAAACCGGACACATAAAATAATACACAAAAAAAACAAAAAAAAACAACCTTATAGACTGGAAAAAACAAAAACAAAATTGTACACTCGAAAAAAGCAAATAATAGAACTCAGGGGGGTACAGAAATATATTTATCAGTCAAACGACAGTCTCAAAGCGGCTGTCAGCTGACTGAAAAACACATGCAAAGGTTTCTTCCACTATCTTGCCTCTATTATATACAAGGTCCGTAGGGACCTTGTACACAGGCTATCTATGTTTATGTAGAAAATGCATTAAACCAAAAAAAAAAAACCATGAGAATGAGTGCTCGAATAGGTCTGAATTTTATCTGAATCCATTCAGCATGCAATTTTAATGGAATACATGAAGCGAAACGTTTCTAGCTCAAGGTACCACAAAATTATGAACTCACAAATGTTATAATGCTTACGGACCCTCTTTCCGAGCGGAGGGTTAAAGTAAACAGTTAATTTCAAAAATGTTGGCTGAAGTAGCTGAGGGATTAATAGTTGCATTGCAACCATATGCGCTAAATTTACCACCGGGAAACCTATAAACGTCTCCTACTTTATTGTTGCTGATGCAGCATTCGCCCTTCAAGATAACGTGATGAAACCATATCCTGACATAAGTAAAAAGGCTAAGTCAATCGAGTATTTAACTACCGTTTAAGCCGAGCGCAAACAATCTCAGAGCATAACTGTCGAAAACTGAGTGAAAGTACTCAATGTACAAACTTAAACAAACACTAATGTTTTACATTTCATTTGGATTAACTGAAACTTTTTAAAAATCCATAACTGTCAAATTTGCGTCCTCACCCATCAAACATTCTACAAATGTTTGAGACAACTGTTTGACAAATGTTTGGCAAATGTTTGACAATTGTTTAGAAAATGTTCGACAAACGTTTGGAAAATGTTCGACAAGCGTTTGGAAAATGGTCGACAAACGTTTAGAAAATGTTCGACAAACGTTTGGCAAATGTTTGGCAAATGTTTGTGAAATGTTTGGCAATTATTTGGCAAATATTTGTGAAATGTTTGGCAATTATTTGGGGAATGTTTGTTATGCATGCTATCTGTGTTGCCCACAGAAACTTTCCGTGTTTGACAGATCACGTTTAGATTCCCCAAACTACTGTCATAGAAGAATAACAAAGCATATGTACCGTTGTTTTAGGAGTTAACGACTCCATACCAGCGAGGTAGTGGGATTTATCAAATTTCTCTATAAGTCAGCTATCAGGATCACATAATCTAGGGAGTAGCGTGTTTTTGTTTTGTTGTTACGGTGAGGGGATGGTATGAAAGTAGTGTGGTGGTATGAGACGGGTGATATGGATGGAGAAGGCAGGTTGGAAGGAAGTGTGAAAAGCGAAAGCGAAGTGTGTGAGCCATAACAACAAATCGGCTCTCAGCAATTATATATAGTCAACAACCAAACAGTCGGACCCTTCTTGCAGTGTTACAATTAAATATTGTATCAAAATTGCTCGTACATAATATCCGTAACTCTAAAACCGATCATTGTTCCATTTTCGCGTAATTAATCTTAATTAACAAATTTGTTGTGATTCATCGTTTGTATTACCACCAAAAGGATGTCGCAAATATTTGCGTCGGTTAGTTTCCTGTTGTGCTCAGAATCGAATATAAGAACGTTGCTCTGAGCGTTTCCCAACCATATCCCCGTCCACATATTTTTTATGCGCATTTTCACACATGAAAGCACTTTCGAGGGAAGCACTGTTGGAACGCTTATAGGGAATGCAGAGGGAATCAAGAGATAGCTTTACTCAAGCTTTCAGGGTTTTTCTTTATTCTGAATGCGCTTCGCTTGATTGATGTAATAAACTTGTACGCATTGCAAGGGCATGTTGCTGAAGAAAAAAATATTGTCAAAAATTTATTATTTTATCGAATCCACCCGCTGATGAATAATCTTAAAATTAGTGAAAAGATCTTTCCGTAAAGATTGCTTAAGGTATGCTAATGGAGCGCTTCGAAAAACATGTTTTTTCACTGGGGTGTGGAAGTCCTTCCCTTTACAAGCGCTTGACATATTTCATACTGGGCACACCTCACATACACACACAAATATGCAACACGCATTCTATTTATAAAGGTCGTGAGATCGCCTGGCGAAAACACTGACAAATCTAGAAAAATTATTTCCTAGAAAACAAAACTTATTGGAAAATTTCAAAGTAGGTATTATCGCTCGGCATGGGTACACCGAATGTTTATATAATACATTTTCCGTGAAATTGTATATCTTCTTCTTGACTACTGTAGCTACCACGAAAAAATACTTCCTAGAAATTTAACATTTTTCAATGTTTTCCTATTTTAATAATTTTGTTTTCATCAAACAGGAAGCAGAAGGTACGACACAAGTCGACAATCGAGTCGAATCGATTCTGGGAAGCATTCCAAAAAAATGTATACAATTTTCTCGACTAATTTTTTCTCTAGATAACTTCTCCTCAATCGTAATCTGCAAGAAGTAAAGAGGACTTATAAAATTGTTCAGTGACCCCAGTACACCTCAATCCAATTCCAATCAACATTCATATTACGTTTCCTACGTTTTACCATACTCGCACATGATGGAATTAAATTCGGATTGAAATACATAATATGAGAGAAAAAATGAATTCGAGACGAATATATTTCCGGATCGGATCTTAGTTGTTTATTTTCTGCTTAAAACTTTATCCGGTTGGTAATATAGGTACTACGCAGATGCCCAACCAAATTTTGTTTTTTTTAGATTTGGAGCTACATCCATATATAGAAAAAACAATTGAAGACTTTTTAAATATTTCTTTTCATTTGGATTAGGATGGATATTGTGTTGGTATTTTTATGACCACTATTATTATTATTTCATTTAAGTGGGTCTCATATGTAGCTCAAATTCATGTAGTAAAAATCTTTTTAGCCATTAAATTATATCATCATTAGAAGCAGTTCTACAGCTTATACTTTAGAGGAGACTTAGTTCAACATTGGATCTTCCTTTAAATCCCCAATGTTTATTTAAAATTTAATTTAATATTTTAGTTTTTAAAGTTTTACTCCCATGCGCATATTTAACTCAGTTTAGTTATATGTGAAAAGTTATTTCAGTAGACAGAAGATACACATTCCAATCATATTCGTTCTGGTCCCTGGTTATTTTGATCAATATAGCTCCCAAAATTCCTTTCGCAGTTTTTCGAAATTTATCTTCTGTCCAAGAAACATAACACTAACCTTATTCAGAAGTAATTCCGATGGGCTTTCAACAATAATTAAATTATATAAATTTACATAGTTTCGGCTACTGTGTAGTACATTTGCTAGTCAGTTAGCAAAATATTATTTAAAGCAGTCGAAATTCAAAAAAGCGAAAGTAGTCCAATTTAAGGATTATTTTCTTTTTAATAAAAAATTAATTATACTTTGCCATGGATTCTAAGAGTGACTATTTCCTTCGTCGAGAAGTACCACATCGGTTAAAGAGCATCTATCTTAGCAATATTAATAATAGCTTTTCTTTTGTCTACTGAAAAGAGCTGTCCTTCAATTGCCACGGCGATCTTTAAAAAGTTACTTTTCAGTTACCGCAAATTTTGCAATTCCTGATAAAAACGCTCGTGAAACCTTTTTTCGCTGATCTTATTAATTATACATCAAGAGTAGTGCTGTACAAAGAAAGATTTTGATCTGCACATCGATACCATCCATTTTTTTTGCGAAGAATTTATAACTTTAGCCGCTCCACATACTTCCTTTTTCAGTCCTGGAACAACGCTTCACTGGCTGGTAGGTAGGAATAAGGAAAGGAAAAGAAAAGAAGAAAAAAACTGGAAACACGCATGTAACCGGACCAAGCCGAACGGGTTTTTTGGGCATTATCTCGAAACCAGCCAGTTTGGTTTGGTAAGATAAACAATTTCAATTTCAATTTGATTGATGATAATTTTTTTTATAGTTTTACTCTTAAGTTTGAAAACATTTTTTTCCTGTACTTTATTTTTTTTTTATTATTTTTTTATTTATTTTTTTTTTTTTTTTTGCTTATTCAAGAACCTTATTTTTGGGATTCTTTGGATTCTCCGGCACAACATTCTTATTTGTTATTTCATCACACAACTCATTTAATTTTTAATTTTGAGTGGAAAGTTTCACGGCTTGGTTTGACTCATCAGCAGGTCTCAAATAGCGAAATTGAGTGACTCGAAAAAAACAAATGAAAAATAGAAGAATGGAAAGAAATGAAAAAATTACAAATTTTAGAAAAATAGAAAAAAAATTTATTTAAAAAATTGAAAAAAACCAGTTTAATTCGTAGCGATTCGAACCTGTGTTACCTCGCAGTGGACTGAAAAAGGGAAAAAACAAAAAAGATAAGCGTTTCGTATCGATAGAGACCGTAGACTCTTCAGTACGGCTTGTTTTCTGCCTGCCGTAGACTCTTGAAAAATTTCAAACTGATCCCACCTCATATAAGCTCAGAATAAATAATATATAACGAATAACATTTTTACGTTTTCGCTGTTGTGCCGGAGAATTCAAAGAATCCAAAAAATAACCTTCTTGAACAAGAATAAAATTATACCCGGTAATAAGTCATAGTAATCCTGATACTTTTTTTTTATGTTTTTATATTATATTTTTATTTGTTATATTTTTTAAATTTTTTCATTTTTTTTTTTAATAATCATAAAAAAAAACAAAAATCATCATGGGACTCGAACTCCTTAAATATGACAACCAAATCATTTTCATATAAATAAAGTACAAGAAAAAAATGGAGTAAGCCTTTGATTAAATTTAATTTCAAATAAACTCTGTAAGTCGAAAAAGATTTCATTTGTGAAAAGCAGAAAAACACTTTTTTTGCTGGCCGTTTTGTATTTGTGTGTACTACATTTGGTCGAAATAGGATTTTTACTCATTTCAGAAGTATCCTCAACAAATTCTATAATATTGGAGATTCTGTTACACAGGATTTTGTAATCCGATATTTGGTACGCGAACTGGAATTTGTACAAACGAGTTTTTGTAGAAAGGATTTTACCATACGAGTCAGTGTATCTAGCCTATTTTATCATTTTATGAGTGGACAATTCTTAGTTTTCCATTACTTGTGGGATGATTCCTATAAAAGTCAGTACCTAACCTAAGCACCAAAACCTACTGTATTTTTTTTTTATTTTCTTCAAAAACCTTTGATGGTTCGTTATAAAATAAAAAATTACGTAAATCGTGGGATGTATGTACAATTTTCAATGCAAATCTCTGCAGAACATCAACAACATTCAAAGCTATTCGGACTTCAAAGACCATATATTGGCAAATGGTCCAAAGCATACCAGGGTGCTATTACACTCGAATTAATATATGTATGTGTGTATAGGTTTGGAGTGAATGAACTCCAACATAAAATAACATCCATGGTAGGGATTGATCTATCGTTTATCTAGTTGAATTGCTTTAAAGCTAAGCATAAAAATTTTACATAATCCTATTTAAGCAAAATGTAGAAAGGGGAATACATTATTATTTGCGAAAACAAGGAAATTAAAAAAAAAAAGCATTTCATCTCAACCAAGACTACATTTGGTTCATATGTGTATAATTTTAGGCTCATAGCATACTAATTAATAGATAGGTCGTAGAAACCTTAATATTGATTTTTTTTTCTGAGCCCTTATTACTACTACTTATTCAACCGTGACTTTCCTATCCATGGAGTCAACAAAAACTCCACTCTGAAATTAGCCAAATTTTACTAAGAAATTTAAAACTCTTTTTAGGTATGAAAGTTTTAATAATTTAGGAATAATATTATTTGTACATGTGCCATTTAATTATGCATTTTATTTTATTTATGAAGACAGCTAAAGCACAATAGTTTTATAATGACCAGATGTATCGCTGGCAGCTGTCGTAATACGAATTAATTTTTCTATCTTTTGATCGTGAATAAGAAGCCATCTTATTCTCTTTCCACAAGGAACTTCCAACTCTTTAACATGTTCTCCCATTTCAATTATTCTGGCAATCCTGTCATTACGCCAAGTAGATAAAGCGCTGCATTCAAAACGTTCCTATAAATATGGTCTTAAGAAGACGTTAATTTTTATAAAACCTCGTATTATTTCACCAGATTCTTTGTTGCTTGAGTTTGAAAAATATAAATGTATTAACGCGTTTATTCCTACAGCATTTAAGAGACCATAAAATACATACATTGGCCAACGGCGTGACTTTCTTGACACACTATATTTGTGATACCATTGGTCAAGTGTCCACACCACCTTTAGTATAGATACTACTAGATACTACAAAAACGTATAAATTTTTGGGTAATTTTCTCTGAAAATTTTTTTCGGAATTTTCTACTTACGGTATTCCTACCCTGGGGTCGTAAACGACCCTAGCAGCCTCTTGATATTTCCCAAAAAAGGCAACTTTTTTTTTGTATTGGCGACGAATGAATTTCAGTTCTCACGGTATTAAAACAATGGCCGGTAAGAATTTTCAATATTTTTTAGAGAAAAACATAAATGAATTATTGTTGAGGTCGTCTTCGACCCGGGTAAGTAATAAAGGGTTCAAATAACATTTGACGTTTGATGACTGAAAATTGTGTACGGAGCTTTACATCGCTTAAATCTACACCAACTATCAAATATTTAAAAAAAAATATATAAATAAAACAAAAGCGTTTATTTTCTGTGGTCTTCCAAAACTCTACACCTTTCAACATTTGCTCCAAAAGTTAATGAACTTTTGGAATATCAATAAATACGCCTTCGAGCTACGAGTATAATCGTCCAGTGGACATCAGGCATGTTTTTACCTATAACAATAATATCAAGATTATTTGGGAATGTGACTGAACTATCCAATTGCTCCACCTTTAACACCATTGTTCCCTACTTGAGTATCAATTAATCATACCAAATCGAAGAACTTATAGATCTGATTGTGCAGGATGGTTAAAAATCGTGTGATGGATGAAACTGCTATTCAATACAAATGTTACTTTTTATAAACGTATATTATCCCAGTAAAAAATGTATATATTACCAAGCAAAACGTTCATAACGAACCCCAAAGAAAATTGTTCGTAAGGATATAAGATTAGAAGACATAATCCGATCTAAATTTAAAAATAAATATCCCTCAAAACTTGAGTATATATCTCTCAGATACACAATACAGGACATCAATACTTTGTTTAGCTTTTTTCATCATGAATATAACTTAAATAAATTGTTTTGTTCCCAAAAGCATATTGCTACAAAATGTGACTAATTTACACAACTATTGCTGCAAAGTTCGAAAAAAACAAATTAATTACGACCCGCTCTGTACCCAAAGAATCACGACCATACAATTTACCACTTTGTCTCTCCAGTGATAACTATGTAAATGTACAAAAGACAGGATGATTATCCAAAGCCCTTTAATCTATAGTCAACACTAATTGGAAACCCCCGTTAAGCTCTTTATGCAGCAAACCTACAAGCCTCAACTCTTTTATTGCAGCGAACTAAAAAGAAAAAAAAACGAGAAAAAGTCAAAGGAATGAAATTAACTTGAAATCTTAATTTTCTCAGCTTCCGAACGTGCTTACCATCCATGAATCAATTTATTTATTTTTTTTTCTTCTTAAGGAATGATATAGTGAGAAAAAGGAAAATATTAAAAAAGGACTCAAAATTGCTCAACTTCTTGAATAAAATTGGCCTAAAAATATTAATTCTTATTGAAAATTGATTGGGAGAAAAAAGCCCAAACTACACACAACAAACACTATTTGAATAATAATTTCCTTAAGACTTTTTACCTACCTACTACTACTACTACTACTACACTACTACTACTATACAATACGTAGAAAAGATCAAGAACTGCATTTATAAGATAGTGTGAATGAAAAAATAAATAAATTAATAAAAATTAATAAAAGACTCACTGTACATAATGATAAATAAAAATAAATATTTAGGAAATAACAGAAAATTCGTGTGTAATCCGAATAGAATGGAAACATTGTTCATAGCGTGGTATGTTTATATTAAACTATGTGTAAAAAAAAAAATAACAAAAATAAATGAAACTAGGAAAATTTGTATTGTTGTTCAGATTACACTTTACATTATATATATATATATATGAAACAAAATTATAATTATTATGTATGTATACTAGAGTTTAAGTATTATATGAAAAAAGAAATCGAAATAAAAAATTGCAAAATGTGAACTCTACGGACTTTTCGTTATGAAATGACATGAAGCTCAATTTTCTACAGGAAAAGTTTGTATTGCAATTCAAAAAAATCATCGAAAATCAGGAAGAAAACTAGGATTGGTTCTTGGACAGAATAAGTCCACTATATCGACACAAGCTGAAAGTAAGTATGTATTTATAAATTGCGACAAATATTCTTACAGTTTTTGCAAATACCTAATGCCGTACAAAAATGAAATTGTAAAGCTATGGAATGAAAAATCTTTCCATCAATTAAACTGAATTAAATTTGGCAGAACTTCGACGGGAAACATATTATTTCAGTAACCCTTTCACTGCCTTTCTTAGTACACATGGCTTTGGGGTCCCTTTAAAATTAACTGTAAAAATGTTTTAGTATAATTTTTTTTATAAAACGCAATGAACTATTTATCCTCTCAACGTTGGCCTAGTTTCAGAGAGATGCTTTAACATTTTGTCAATCGTTTTCAGACATTTGTTAAAGAAGGTCAAAAGGAGAAGTCTATTTTTGCGTTCTTAAATTTTAGACATAAAACAAACTTCCTAAACGTATTCGTAGCTTTATAGGTAAATTCAGTCTTATTCATGCACATCTTAGGATACGTGCACAACGAGGCGGGGCGAGGCGAGGCTAGGCAGTAAGATTCATCTCGAGCTGTAGTGTTCACAGCAAGGCGTTCAGTTTCTTGGTGAATCGCGAAGTGAGAACATATAAATTATGTCATCAGATTCTAAAGAAAAGATGTTGTGTTTGCCAAGCTTATCTCCTATAACAACATCAAATATTCCTTAAATTTGCTTTTTAATAATATAAAATTAATCACTTTTTGTTTTCCCAGTCCTTTCCATAGTTTTGTTTGTGATCCCATAAATAACAAACGATTAGAATTAGGGCGTGGCAAGCCTATATTAAAAGCATCGCCATGAGCTTGGTGTGCGATGATAAATATTTATCCCTTATCCCAAATATATGTAAATGGCCACAGTGGCGCACAGTACTTTGCATAGCCCCCTGCACCAACCATTACACTGCACGCAGGAAATGAGTTGTTATTTCTTTTGTGCGGTTGGTAACGCGACAATTATTATTATTTTTTTTTGTTTTTGTTCTAAAGCTGTTGTACTTTATTATGATATATAATTTCCGTTTCTTATATCTTCATTATCTTATTAAAAAATCCCTCAGGGTAAGCATATTGTATTCACTTACCTTATAAAACAATAATGAAGAAAAAAACAAGTGGAAGAAAAAAAATAAAATAAATCGAATTTAAGACGATTAAATATTTTATTAACTGCTTTATTAAAAAATGACAAAAAAGGGAGCTGCCAAGTAGGAGCCTATTTTGAAAAATCGTTGCTAATGCTGGAATTTTTGTCTGTCAGGAATCATCCGGAAAATAAAAAAAAAAAATCTCATTTACACGGAGAGAAAAATAAAAATTCACAACAAACGCATGCCGAGTTTAAAATGCATATTCGATTTAATTCGTTTCATTTAACTACTTTTCTAATCAAATCAAACGAAAACATATTTAAATTGAAAGATTCTCCAAAAACGGATAAATATCTGCGCATTTAAAAAAAGCTTTCAATTTAACATTTCACTTTAAATGAGAAAATAATTCACATTGAATACTTTGACGTTCAGTATGATGGCTAAATGCATTTGGATTTTCATGTTGTTCATTTTGAAAGCAAAACGCCTTCACTTTGATCGTCAACAGAGTTAAATTTAGTATTTTTGTAGCTTTGTTTCAGTTCGTACACATTTCGAGTTTTCTTTTCATTTTGGTATTTTGCCTATGTACCTTCATTTAAATACCCTTCTAGAAGCTGAATTTGGAATAGAGGTGGTACATAGAGTACATTAACAAAGGGCACACTGTCGAAATTTTGCCCGGTTATCACTTAATAAGAATTATAGCAAAATTTCAGACAAAATTGAAATTGTGACAGAAACAAAATTTGGTTCAGTTATGAGTAGTATGTGACTTCTTGGAACTTAAATATTAAATAATATTGTGTATTTCTTCGTCAAAAAATTACAGCCGTATGCTCGAACTGATGATACCGGGTCTGCCTCTGTCTTTAGTTGGTTTAATCAGTTACCATCAACTCCTTCGTCATAAATATATTTTTAGTGAAAGATTTATACAGAAGTATATATTAAGGGTATTCACTCTTTAATGTATCAGTGTAATCGATGTAAAAATACAACAAGAATTTACAAAAAATAGTGAACACACCCTTTAGCCTTTAGCTTACTTCAAAATGTAACAGGGTGATAAAATGGCCCCGTAGGAGCTCTCCACGGGCCAGGAAAAAATTGAAAAAAACCTAAGATTCCCAGGAGTCATAGTTATTACAGAAAAAAAGAATTATGAAGATCCGGTAAAAATAGCTGAGATAAAAACAAAAGTATCTCAACAGAACGGCTTAAATTAAGGAAATGCCAGTTTTTCATGGTGTTTTCTGACCGTTTTGGTCGTTTTCAAAGTTTTTATTTCTACTATTATATTACTACTTAATTAAACACTTTTTCAGTATAATGTCAGCGGATAAAATGAAGCCTGTTTTGTTTGGAACGTTTATTTCCAATTAGTTTTCCGCTCGGGATGATAGTTTAGGAGAAAACTTAATAATAGTAGAACAACCTTCTTTTACGACGGCTTTTTGCCGTGAGATGATGTAAAAATTTACAATTTCTCTTTACGGAAGGAATTACGGTGCTTCTGAGGAATTTTTTTGAAAAGATGAAAAAGTTTTGTAATCGAACACTTATGCCTATGATCGAAAAAAAATTGAAAAATAACTCATATGTAGCAATGGGGTATATGGGACCCAGATGAGGAAAAGCTTTGAACTTCGGGAGGAAAAGCTCAGTGAGAAAATGTGTCGAATTGAAAATAAAAACATTCTAGTAGATAGAGAATTTTAATACCTTTAATTTGAATGTAAAATTTTTACTCTAGGGGTATCCGTTATGGGTCCGCAGGGTCCGACAAAGTGAAAAAGTGGCTTTCAGGTAAAATGTAAGAGGGTGGAAAAAATACACTACGAAGTACACCGGATTGAAAATTTAAAAACGCCATTCGATAGAGCTCGGCGGTGTGCTTTAATTAGACACCCCACAAGCCATATTTGAGGCTTGAGGGGTGGGGTAACAACCCGCCACCCTAATAATCCCCACCCCAACTTTTTTTTATAACTTTAACCCCTTAACCGAACTAAAGACGAATCCGAAGTTGGTTTTTTGATCCGCCCCTCCCTCTCCCCGCAAAAAAGGTTCAAATATTGAAAATAATTAAAGCAAATTTCTGAACTTCAAATACTATTATTAAGTAATTTAGGGGCGAAAAAGTAAATCGATCACACCAATTTGTTTTTCGGTGATGTTTTATTAAGTTTTCTAGAAAGTTTCATGCTGTTTGATGCGCCATTACTTATGTTTTGGATTCCACAAATTTGCAATACCTTTTTTTGTGTGGGAAAACCGTGATGCGAGTAGATGTAAATTGAACACCCTGCTAAATCGACCCAGTACCACGTAGAAAAAATATAAGTGCACCAGTCGATAGTCCTGAAAAGGATCTTTCAATTAGAACACTCCCCTCCCCCTCTGCACACCCTGGCATTTGACGTTCAATCTGACCTCCTAAGTACAACTTTACAAGTCGGTTTACACTGCCAATTTGTGAATGTAAAAATACAAGACCCTTGTATTGCATTTTATATGCATAGGCCTTGTATTATTTTACTGGGTTGTAATCAAATACATCTTTTACAACGATACACTTTTTGATACAACATTGCGTGAATACCCCTAGCTTGATACTTAAATGAAATTTTATCATAAATAAACAAGTTCTCAATTTGAACTCGAAAATTTTCAATTTTTTTAACAGTTTATTTGTCGAAATCAACGCAAATTTGTTTGATGTGAATATTTTCAAACGTTTCTATTTTGAACGTATATGAAATTCAATTTAAATGAGAAAAATTTCCATTTCTTGAACATTTTATATCGTTAAATTGTACGCAAGATTGTTTGGTGTGAATATTTTTACAATCAGGATATATGCGTTCAATATGAACATTTCGTAATTGTTAAAACAAACGTTAAGCGCCATTGGCGCCGTTTTAAACTCGAAATCGTTTGGTTTAAACAATGATTTCGTTCAATTTGATATATTCATTTTTCTCCGTGTAGAAAGGTAAGTTTTTACTCAGAATATCTTTTTGCGTTAAATTTCTGTCACCTTTCTGCATTAAGAAAGTAGTCACTAGTCAAAATTGATGAAGACAAAACATTTTTGGAACAATTTCAAGCCTAAGGATTCTTTCATTTTATTGGTGGATTAATGAGGGGTTAGACACCAGATCAATTGACTTTTTTTATCTGAAAATATCATCGCAAGTGAAAAGGAAAATATTTCATGTAAATTATTTCTGCTTTTGTTAACATTTTCTACAAAAATTTTTTTCTTATACATAATTTTGTTTTTTTGCTAAATGTCTTGTGTTGGATTTGTCGTCTATTTCTGTCGCCTTTGCAGAGCTCTGTATATACCTGTATAGTATGATGACAGTTTAGAAAAATGTATTTTGAGCCCATGTCTATTCTAGTTGTTAGTTATTCTACTGAAAAAGTAATAGAAATCGTTAGAGTTGAAAATTGTTTGAGTAAGGTTAGTTTTACAGGAAGTTGGCTCACATAATTTAGTGAAATAATTGTAGTAAATTATTTCTAGAGATTATCCCTTCTAGACCCTTCCAATATATTAAGTTATTTTCCCTAATTAAACCCTTAAATTAATATGGAAGACTCACCAGAATTCGTTGTAAGTACTCTCTACATTTGTTAACTGTGGGATTCCTGCAAATAAAACAGTAAAAATTTTATACTACAAATTGAAAACTTCGAAATTTTTAAATTGGATTCTATTTTCTAAAATGATTTTGACATTCGAACACAACTGCTTTTTCAAGGGAAGCGATATTTGTGCCGCAATAGTTCCTATCAGTTTTCTGGAGTATCCCTCACATTATAGGAAGGAGTAGAAGAATACTATCACCGTAATATCAAATAAGGCCAAAATTAGTGTCAGCTAAATTAATTTTCTTTGAATTGAATTTAAAATTAAATTGTCTGCCATGTTATGAGGAAAACCAAAAAAAAAAAAAGGAAAAACCACAAAACTGTTTCACCCCCACCTACTATGTATACGTACTATTTGACGCCGTCCCATAGAATCTGGAATTATTAATTAATGCTCCTTTTGAATTATGATGAATAATAAATGTCCTGGGCTGTCGTAAACAGCTTGCGTTTTTACGACACCAGTGACAGTCTTTCTCGGAAGTAATGGCGTGATAAATGAAATATTTACTCTGTGTATGCAAATTAGCGTTGATGAAATATTTCTGTTGATCTTCAACTGTAATACTTTTAATTACCACGGAGCTTTTTTCCGCAAGACATTTATGTTGCTTTACTTAGTTTTGCGTTAATTATTAATTGCTTTTTCGTGTTGAAGATTTAAGTGTCTATTTATAGGTAAATACTAAAATTCTCCCATTCACTGAACCTGGCTAGACATTTTATGGAAATTCTTTCAATTATCACAGGTATATGAAAGAAGTTCAAAAGTATTTAGCAGTATGGGTTTCAATGTTTCAGGTATTTTCATACATACTTAAAAAGTAAAGCTCCAATTCATTTATATCCATTTTGTATGTTATTATCTACAGGACCTTAGCCCAATAAACAGTCTATTCAAAGGTTTTTTTTATTTATTATATTTTATAGGACAATCTATTGATGCATTAGGCTAATGGTTGTTGTTTGGACCATGTGGAACCTGAGTCTCAACACTTATTGTATAAACTGTAAAATGTGTAACCAAGATACACGTGACTAGATGAAATAAGAGTCATCAAGGATAACATAACAACGATACAAAAACAAAATACCTCAGAGAAATCCAGAATCCTAAAAATAGTACGAATTCTGTGACCGCCCCGGATCTCCGGTAAATACTTACCGCCAGAAGCAAAAATAGGAAGCCAAGAGTCAGGAAAACAACATACAGTCCCCGGCTCGACTATAAAAACTTCAAGGTTCCCTCAGTAGCCCGATCTCAGTATTCGTACAGCAAATCTAGCTCTAGATATAGGCCTGAACGACCAAACTAAACTAGTAGTAAGCACATATGCGCATATAATAAAGAAAAGCTCACTAAAAGACCTCTAAATAATGAGGAATGTATACTACAGACCCCAATTGGTACCGGAAAGATGCTGGAAAACGTAAATTAAAACGTAAGGGAAGCACCGTCTTCAAAAATAAAATTCCCTGCAAGTTTCAAGTAACAGAAAACCTCCTTGCCCTTTCCAATGATGGACTTAACGTTGAGGGTCCAAACAAAGCACTAAAATTTTTCCCGGCACGGAATCTAACCCAGACGTGCTTGCTTTGCGATTAAAGATTAAAAAGGACACGCTACGTTCCAAAAAAGCAGTCGAAGTAAGAATACTTGCCGAAGAGATGGAGCCTAAACATGTTAACTATCTGCATGCAGTATCTTCAAGGCATCTCAGATGAGAAATTGTGGCTCCAAGCTCAACAAGAGCCTTGGGAATTTGAAAGGACCTGCCTGGTATTTTACTATCCTAATGATAGAGTTATCTTCTTCTCTAGCTTGTCTTGTTCAACTCTTACAAGTTGCCTGTTACTATCAATTAGTCAGAGCCATAGTTGACAGACATTGCGCTGGTTATTGATTTAATATTGAATAGGGTCTCAATCTTGACGGCCTAAGAATACTTGATGCAGTTCATTGAAGAATTGAGAGTCAAAGCAAATTTGTAATTTTTATCGTAACAGAAATAATCATTTCTTCAAGAGTTTCCTTGTTGAGTTTGTGTTAGGTTTTTTTTTTTTTTATAAAACGGGGAGCAGAAGAACCCATCCCAATCACGGAGGTCATAGCGGCCCAGTGTACAATCCTCAATCCCATTCACCAAAACCTTCCTGTCTTCTTAACGAAGCGCATCAGGTCTTGGTGAGGAAGGTTTTTCAGCTCATCCACAGATAGAATGGCAGACCCTAGAGTATCCAGTCTGCTCCGGGCGAAGGCCGGACACTCACACAAAAGTGTTCGGTTGTCTCAGGCTCTCCCACCAGGCAGAACAGACACTCAGGGTTGTCAACAACTCCCATCCTTGTTAGATGAGCGTGAAGTGAGCTGTGGCCGGTGATGATGCCAACCACAGTTCTACATTGTTTCCTTTCGAGCCCCATTAGAAAATCGGAGATATTCCCATTGGGCCCATCAAGAAACAGTTTTGTACACCTACAAGAACTCAGGTTCTTCCCATCTCTGCTGATGTTTCCTATGAACATCCTATGAGAGACCCGATACTCGAGGTGGCAACGCCTACGGCGGGGTCCGGTCCGAGGAACGGAAAATCGGAGCCAGCCCTAGCTAAAAGGTCAGCCCTTTCATTTTCCATGATCCGCATGTGACCAGGAACTCACAGGAGGGACACTTTGTTGTGAAAACACAACTTATCTACTGACGACCTGCAATCCCCCAGTAACTTAGACGTTATCTTCCATTCCAAAATCAGGCTAAGGAAAGTAGACACCTGCCCCAGGCTCGATAAGGCACCTCGGTCAGTCCACGATTCCCTTACAGGAAAGCTCACAGAGAAGCGACGCACGAAACGAAGCTCAGGTACCATCGCATCCCGTGGCATACCAGCCATAGGGTTTTCCAAGTCCAACCGACACGCCATAGAGCAATGAGAAGAGCCAGTCCAACCGTTATGTTCACTTCACTTACACTTCTTTACTTGTTCTGACCGTACCGAGCCACAGTCAAGTGGTAGTACCAAGTCCATTGCTGAAAATGAGGTATCTGAGGCACTTAAACAAGTTCAATCATTTTTTACACGGAATATTTCTGTGATCTGAGATTCTAAGAACAAGAACGTGATTGCAGGGTGACTTTGTACAGACTATTACAAATTTGAAAATAATGAAATCTTTAAACAAAACCTTAATAGATTCCTTGCTAGCCTTGCTACTTATTTTCTGTACCAAGGAAATACTTTTGCTCTTCCAAAATAACCTGATCTCGGCTTGGAAGGCTATGATATGATTTGCGAGAGGTTTGTAAGTATGCCCATTTCCGCCTGGAGATCGTACTAGCACCAACAGCTTATGTCCAGTTCATCTAGATCTATTCAACTTACTCCTAGCACCTATACCTATCGCGACTATACTACAATACCAAGATAATAACAGAATTCGTATCTCTTACCACATATACTCTAAATAGTTGACGTTCCCATCCCAGAGTCAACCTACTCCACCCTACTTCCTGGTGTAAATAAATTTTAATCCTCATTAGTTTAATAAAATACTTTTCAACGATGAATATCCTTCTTCTTACAAATAACGGTAAAATAAATTTAAATAAAACAATCTTTTACGGGAGATACAATATTTTCCAAACATTTTATTATAAACTTAAAACCATTAAATATGAAAATATTAAGAAAGGAAACTTTCCATGCAAAACAGGACATTTGTCTTGCCCACCAAGATGAAACATGACCCGCATATATACAACAGGCAGCAATATAGATATAAATTTCCAAGTTAAGCGATGTCCCTGCCATCTGGTGAATCTCCTATGATGTATTACCTCAAGGGCAATTAACGAGGTAAATCTTGACAAACATTTTACATGGAGAGATGCCACTAAAGTGAAAACCTAGGGAGGAAAAATGGGGAAAAATTGCTGCTTAATCAAATGCGATATCTTATCACCATTTTGCAGTCCATTTACCATGAATACTTCTCCATTTTAACCGTTCCGTAACATGTATATGTCTGTCCGTCCATCCAACCTGCAAGCCAACACCTTCATCGCTCATCCTTCGAACTGACTTCGATTATGTTGGATTGGGATGTGTGGGGAGGTGGGGCGAAATACTGCTATACATTGTAAGGGTATATGGGCCCTGGCCCTGGGGAGTTCTTTTGTAGCGCAAGGATACTCTCGTAACATTATTTCGCCTCCGGAGCAATTTCACTGGGAAGTATCATTGCTCGCGTCAGCACATTCAACATCAAACATTGATTCCGTCCATCTCTGACGTCTTGATAAGCATGCGGACATCTCGACTATTTCGTTTTGTGGGCGATTTACTGATATAATGGTCGGAGTCTCTTTTTAGGACTCTAAATGTCTCCGTTTAACTCCCTGGATGGCTCTTTTTTTTAATCGAAGGGACAATTCAGTGTCCACTTAAATTGCTCAGCATATCTCCCCTAGTATGGTATAGGGTAGGTATTCCAGTAGACGGGAGCGTCAGTTTTTTTTTTTTTTATACATGAGATCCTTGTGAACTGTTTGTTCATTTGCACAGTATCATGGAGCGTCGACTTAATAGTCACGAAAATTATTACATGTTTGTGTTTGGTGGAAACTTTATTTTAATCCTTGGACGTTGGTTTGCGTTGGGTGGAAAAAGCTCTAGTTGGCACATTGTCGCCGAATCTTATCTTCGCACAGTCAATATCACGTTAATGTTGGCATTGGTGACAATTTTAACGTAAAAATGGTTTAATTTGGACCCACATCCACAAAGGAAATATTTTGTTCCTTTCCATCACTTTTAACTCATAATTTTTATTCGGTTCAGTAGAAAAGGATTACGATTTTCTTTAGTTGGTAGTAGTAAAATAGTTTGCATAATTTAAAAAAAATTATACCATTCCTTGGTTAACCCGTCATCGCACCTTGTTGCTGTGGTCCAGAAAGAGACTTAGGCTTTGTTCAGCCTAACGAGGTTTGAAGCGATGCTGTCACTAGCGCAACCGCCAGAAAAGTCACAGTGTTCATGTTGGTGCGGATAAAGGTGGTGCGTTAAAATTCGTCCCAAAACGTTTAGAGACGGACAGTTAAATTAGACATCAAAATTGTTGATTTCAATCGCGTGAAGCCGCTTCTGCAATATGGTGAGTGACATTTTGAGAATTGTTATTTGAGGAACTAATAATTATCCCTTCTGTGAGCCGTGAGCTTTTCGAACCTAGGCATTTATAGGAGCGCGGGGACTATTTATCACGAGCCGGGATAACTTTACTGGTTTGGACAGGGTAAGAGTTTTATTCAATATTATGTGCAATCGTTCTCGAGGACTAAATATTTGCGTATTTAATGCGAGAAGTTTGCGTAATAAAATTGATGATTTCAAGTACATTTTTGCAGGCTCTGCAATGCATGTCATAATGGTCAGTGAAACATGGTTGAAAGAATCGATCCCTTCCTCTCTTGTCTCGATTCCAGGTTACAATCTTTTTTCGAAATGACCGTAAAGATCGTGTGGGGGGAGGCGATTTTTGTAAGGGAAGGTTTGAAGTCGAGGTGGGTTTTTTCATCGAGGGGTGGAGTGATCGAATTTGTCGGCATTGAAATAGTGTCGGGGAGCTCAAAATGTATCTTATCAAGTGTGTACTGTCCGCCAAATGGCTTCAGATTGGACCTTGTGCAGGAATTTGAAGGTATATTGTCTGATATATCGCATAATTATACAAATGTTATAGTCACCGGCGACTTCAATGTTAATATTCGCCGGCAAGATCCTTCAGCCAACCAATTTCTACATTTTCTTGCTACCTTGCACTTAAATGTTATCAATTCATATCCCACATATTTCAACTCCACAAATGCGTCACTACTTGATTTGATCCTTTCTTCTGATGTTACCAAAGTTAATTTTCAAGATCAGCTATGCCCATTTAGTAACTTGGATCACGATATTTTATTTTTTTCTTATGACATCTTGCTAAACCCTGAATCACCTCACAGATTTTCTTATCGAGACTATAAAAATATCAACGTCAACGCTTTATCCGAAGAGTGTGTGCTTTTACCTTGGCGCTCTATATTTGACTGTTCATCTATCGATGACCAAAACAACAGCTTTTTCTTCATTGCTCAACTATTTATATCAAAAATATGTGCCGTTAAGAACTAAGACCTTGCAAATTAATGTATGTCCTTGGTATACACGTGAAGTTCAGTCTGTTATAGCAGAACGTGAGTTTCTTTATCGCCGCTATATGCGAACTAAAACTGACGGAGCAGCTCGCAACATCACTACAACTGCAATACGTAGAGCCAAACGCCGCTACTTTAGCTCCAAATTTAATTGCCATCTCCCTGCCAAAGCTCTTTGGCATAACTTGCGGCAAGCGGGAGTTTTTGGTATGGATAATACTAGCTGTGAATTTGACCCGGATGTACTCAATGCTTTCTTTACATCTCCTACTAACACACAGTAAGGACTTGTGGATGAAATGCAAGATAATCGAAATCTAATGACTTCAAATTTCACAACAGCTAATGATTTATCTTTTTCCTTCCGCGGAATCGACCGCCGCGAATTAATTGAAGCTATTTTTTCGATCAAGTCTTGTGCTATTGGTCCAGATTATATGTCTCCGCGGTTCGTTAAGTTGCTGCTTCCTTTCATAGATACCTACATCCTCCATATCATAAATACATGTCTTATGACTTCGTCCTTTCCTAGCGGCTGGAAAACCGCTACTGTGTTGCCAATACCGAAAAAATCCTCTCCTCAGTCCCCTTCTGATTTCAGACCTATAAGCATCCTATGCTTTTTATCGAAAGTTCGGGAAAAGCTAATGAATAGGCAATTAGTTGAGTATTTGGATTCGAGGGAGCTTCTAAGCAAATGGCAGTCTGGCTTTCGTCGTGACCACAGCTGCGAAACAGCAGTACTGAGAAACAGCACTACTGCGAGTGTCCACTGACATTAGAGCTGCCCTAGATCAAAACAACTTGGCTGCCTTGGCACTGCTCGATTTTTCGAAGGCTTTGGACAGCGTTGATCTTGGGATCTTACTTCGGAAACTCAATTGCTGCTTTGGTTTTAGTCCTTCTGCCGTCGCTCTTATCCGGGACTTTTTGGTCGATCGTAAGCAGGTGGTGCAAGTGGATCTTAATACTTCCTGTTCCCTCCCTCTTCTGTCTGGCGTTCCTCAGGGCTCAATATTGGGCCCTTTGTTATTTAGTTTATTTATAAATGATCTCCCTGAAACCGTTCGGGACGTCAGCGTGCACATGTATGCTGACGATGTGCACGTCTACCTAAGCAGACCTGTTGGTTTGTTTAAGGACTATATTGCTCGCATTAATGACGATTTAGAAAGAATCAATATTTGATCGAAGGCTAATGGCCTAAAGCTAAACCCTGACAAATCCCAATGCATTGTCTTCCATAATGGCACTTTTGACCAGCATGATTCACCTCCTGTGGTCTTGGATGGTATAATTTTAAATTTGGCACCCAAAGTTAAAAATCTAGGCATTATTTTGAATCAACATTTGAAATGCTGCGACAATACAAAGTTAATTATCGGTAAGGTTTATGCTGTACTTCGTAGGCTCTGGCTCTCTGCTGACTCATTATCTTTCGAAATCTGCTCAAAACTGATTAAAAGTCTAATTCTACCTTACTTCACTTTCGGCAGTTTGCTTTTACCCTAGACTCGATAGCGTTTGTCTTCGAAAGACGGAAGTTGCCTTTAATTATTGTATCCGCTTCATTTATGGACTTCGTAGGTTTGACCATGTTTCACCGTACCGTACAAAATTGCTGGGTTGCTCAATACTAGATTATCTAAAGCAAAGAGGACTGATTCACTTTAATAACCAAATACGCAAAAACAAACCGTATTATCTGCGTGAATTTTTCCAGCACACAGCTTCGGAATGTAATCACAATGTGGTAATACTCCCTTTTCATAAATCAGTAATGGAGGTCTCTTATCCTGTCCAGACAGCCCGTCTCTAATGTATGCAGGATCGACATAAAAATCAAAAGAAGAAATATGAAGGCCCTAGACTGAAACATGCAAAGAATACATCGCAAAAGAAACTTCGAGTCACTTGGAGTCAAAAGCGACATCAATTGAGAGATTATGGAATAAACCAAAGGCTTCTGTACAAAACGGATTTTGATTTTCATCCTATGTGTCTCAACCGATTTAAAGAACGGAACATTTTTCAGGACTAAACGGGCTTTCACTAGTGTATGTAGTGTATGGCACTGAAACTTAATGTTAACACACAAAATGGCTCACATTTTTATTTCAGTTGCAATTGATAGGTCTGTAGTGAGCATGATTCCTTATGCTCACAATGTTAAGGAGACGAAGAAAGAAGCGAGGTCATTGGGTTTGACTGGATGTACCTATCACTTAGGAACTTTGAAGATCAAGGTGAATTCAATGTCCTTTCAAGAGAACTTGCCCAGGATGCGGAATAAATTTTTGAACATGTTCTTCATCTTTTTCATCTCTAATAATAAAAAATTCAAATATGCTTTATCGTATATCAGAGAAAATATCTCACTGCACTTCCCAAATATTTTTTTACTTCACAACATGTGGCACAACATGTTCACACAAGTATGAACATGTTCTATTTGAACAACCGAGTATGAAACATGCTGCAAGTTGCATGTGCCATCATATGTCATGCAGTATGAAGTCTCCGATTTCATTTAAAGTGTTTTTATCATTGATGACACCTGTTTGATGTTGCTAGTTCCATGCACCATGTATCAGATGCATCCGGTGCAAAAGCTGCTTAAGAGTGCAAAGGACTTCACCATACGAATCGGAAAACACGCTGAAGGACCATATGTGACGGTATCAATATTTTACTTATAAACATCGAATCCTTCTACCGGTCAACTACCTCATCTTTGTACTATTATGCAAAAAAAAATGGTTGATAAATATTAATTCAAAACGCTGACTCTTCGCGCTTCGTAAAAATATGTGTTTCGGCAATAATCGAGAAATATACTTCCAGAAAGGCAGGATGAAACCGCTTAATAAGGAAAACAGTTGTGGAGTCGTTCATTTATTAATTGCGCCCCCCCCCCCCCGCCCCGCCGCCATTTATATTTATATTTAACTTCATATTTTTATGTTGACTGCAGCCGTCTTATCTTTATTAGTGAATAAAGCTTGCGACCTAAGTACTTCCGTGGGCAATGTGACGGAATATTGTCTCCTTCGGCAACATTATTAGCCTGCGGCTGCTGAGGGCCATCTTCTCCCACAACTGATAAAATATTTTATTGCGAACCTGCGTATATACCCCCCGAAGAAGACTAAAATTACTCCTAAAGCCCTCCCCATATTAAATGATG
Organism: Dioctria linearis; assembly: GCA_963930735.1. NCBI lineage: Eukaryota > Metazoa > Arthropoda > Insecta > Diptera > Asilidae > Dioctria > Dioctria linearis. The sequence continues at coordinate 200,048,911 of OZ005744.1, read as the reverse complement.
CTTATTGAAAATTTCCCTGAAAGTGACGGGAATATCTTGTGCTTTTTGAGTGGCTTCGGGCTAACGTAAGGACGACACTTTATAGGCTTTATTTTCTCATTTTAATGGGCTTTCTTCTATTGACTCCCCGAAGCACATCATTCGAATGAGCGCAGGTTATAAAAGGACATTTTGATAATAAAAATACAATGACGAAGCTATAATGGGCTAGCATTGCGCAAAACGTATATATGTAGTGTAGGTACTATACCCAGGTACACACAGGTATTGGCTCAATTGTGTCACACAGTGAAAATATGAAATGGGAAATGTGTGCAAATGAGACATTTGGGAAATCTTGCCGCCTAATTGAACTTGACGTTCGAAATGGGTTCGAAATTTTTCCACCGTTATTTTATTACGACATTAGGGAGACATCCTATATGTATGCATGACATATGTAAAGCGAGCTTAGTCGAGAAGAAAAAACATTTTTCTTTTTTGCGAACCATATCGCGAGATTTATCAAGCAAGAAACGAGACCCTCTAGAAAGATTGATGCTTCGCTCATAATTCCACACCGCAGGGAGGAAAGAGGAGGACGTTCTAATTCGTCACCCTTCGAGGATATGTTGTTGTTTAAGTATTAAAGCAGAAAATTTCTGAAATTTGAAATTAATTACTGTCCTTAATGTAAAAAAAAAAATATACTAAATAAGCTTGCGGTGTAAATTACAGCTCTAAACACCCTGGCTCTGCGCTCCTTCTTGCTCCTAGAAATTCTGTTAAGATAGAAAATTTCGCAACAGTTCTTGAGCCAACCGAATGCGTGACAACCACGTCGTTCTAACGCCGCCAACGCAGTAGTGTGAGAAAACTCGTCGGTGAAATATGCTCAAAATTAGATTTTCCCGTGAATTTTCATAAATCACTTTCAAAGGAGCTACAAACTTAATTCAACTTGAAGGCAAATGAGAAGGCGAACAAGGAGTTAATTAGAAACTCTTTCTTTTTACCCAAGCCTTGGCAGCTGGTACTGAGAGTAGCCTGGATCGTTTGTTTTTTTGTTTTTTTGTTTTTCCCTCGCGGTTTTTTATAAGTTTTTTTTTTCTTCTTGTTTTCATATAAATCATTGGTCTACAAAAACAAATCTGTGTGACGGAAATGACGGGGCGTGAATAAAGGATATTTTCTGAAAAACCAGGAGACAAAGCAAAGTGAAAATTAAGAAATGAGGTTCCGACTGGTCCTTTGATAGTCCAGTTTGAGTTAATGTAGATTTAATTTTCATTGCGTTTTATTATTTTTTTTGCTTTTTTTTTTTGTTGTATGCAAATTAACTGCAGGTCACCTAATTAAGATGCTGATGATTGGTAAGCTTTTTATGGGATATTTAAAAATTATTTTTTTAGCCATTTTAAGCAAAAGAGGATATTGTGTGTATGTGTATGTTTGTTAGGACTGTTCCTCTAGATAATATAGTCGGATCGGAATTCAACCATTCGGGACAAAATAGACATGGGTGAAAATGGAATAAAGTTATGAGGAGACCACTTGAACTGCATATAGAAATACAGTTTGCTATCGATATTAGAAATAACTATAGAAGTTGCTCTCAATGAAGAATTTGAAGAGCATATTAAGGATGAGCTCTTGTAGCAAATGAGTATGCTTGCGGGCAGTGCTACCTATACACACTTCAACCTGAGTATAGGCAGGCACTGCGGCCAGCATCTCCTGCCACAAAAATCATCGCTGGGATTGACGTGGGCGGCGACACAGCGTTTTCCCGCTAGTGTACAGCCGGATTGGGAATGGTTCTTGCCACCCACATTCTTTTGATGCTTGTAAGCTGTGTCGAATTGTGTAGTTCAGACCACGGACAGACGGACAGACTGATGAAATAAATCTTGGACGGACGGATGGACTGGTGGACCTGGAAGTTAAAAGAAGAGAGAAGTAAGATAAAGAAAGATGTTACGAGCTCGGACTTGGAACAGGACGTTGTCCTCCGCGGACCTAAAGCTGGAAACAAAACGTCATCCCATTACTAGTAGACCAAGTGAAGCAAGCTGCAACGCCGTACATTGGAAGTGTCACCTGGAAGATCATCGACGCCGTGAGGAGCAGGGGAGAGAGAGAGTGGACTGCAGGTGTTGGGGCAGTCTAGGCTTGACGTTCGGGCCCAGCGCCACCATCTTCCCTGGCTAAGACGTCACAACCTAAAAAGAATCTTAGCCCCATGGTACGTGGGTTTGTGTGTGTGTGTGGGTTCTACTCCGCTGCCATCACGCCAACAGGATTAGGATTTAGGTCGACATTGACCCCTTTTCAGGAATTTGTGATATGGAGAAGTAGCATAGGGCTACTTCTCGAAAATAACTAAATTTTATCCCCTTTCTAGGTACCCGAGGAATTAAAATAAAAATACTAAAAATAAAAGAAAATGGATAATAATAAAAAAAATTTAACAGGAGAGAAAAAGAAGAAGAAAGCAAAAAAAAGGAATTTTTATGATGAAAAAAAAAAACAGAAAAAAAACCGGAAAGTAGCGTGAGGGCAGAACACTACACTCTACATAAAACTATTCAGTTCTATTCCGAGAGAAAAACGTTGTCATGTTGATGAGCGACTTAAATGATCTAGAAGTCATCTTCGATAATCCGACTGGGAATCTCATTGGTAGGCAAGTCATCATAACTATACACCTATAAACTCAATATAGAACTGAATATGTAAGAACTAAAGCGTATTGTGCCAAAGAAAATAATTAAACTACTAAATTGCGAATTTACGTTATGCGAGCTGATGCCAGGAGCCTATTAAATGCGTGCTGAGATCTAGCGAACTGAAGATTGGGCGCTGGAGAATTCCAGCAGCGGATCACCTGCACAAAGTTAGAGCGCTCACCTGATAAGGTTCTGAAGCTTGACAATAGGATGTTTCGATGCGGGCCGATCCCAAAAATTGTATTCGGTCAAGTAAGTAACTTGGCTCCTTTACGTGTCTTCGTGACAAGTATGTTTCAAGTGAGCATCCCACAAAGCAATCCACATAGGAAGAGATATGACCAAATCTACGCAACCCATGAATAAATCTGATAGTATCATTGAAAGCGACATTCATCTTTCTTTGGCAACCGGAATCGAGTTTGGAAAAAATTAAGCTGCCAAAAATTAAGTGAGGTATCGGGTTTCATATGCATATGAGCCGATAGTATACCAGCGGACGTTTTTAGCTGACGTAAGCATCCATACAATTTCCCTAAAACAGAAGAGATGTGATTTCAGCATGCTAACCGCTAATTTATTTCTATGCCTAAACTTTTGACTGAGTTTGAGTACGGTATGGTAGTGCCGTTGATCTTTATCGGAGGCAATTTACCAAGATCTAAATTTCTCCTGTAAAATGCTATACAGTTAGACTTGAGCGGATTTAGCGTTAGATAGTTAGTATTGGTCCAGTCAGATATTCTTTGTAAATCGTCGCTTAGCCGAGAAACGCAATCTTCGACAAGCGCTATTGGTCGGTCAAAATAAATCTGGACGTCATCAGCGTAAAGGTGGACTTTTGAATCCTGAAGTATCATTGGGAGATCATTGATGTAGCAACAAAAGAGAAGCGGACCTAATATTGATCCCTGGGGCATTCCACAGCTAAGGAAAATTAGTAACGAAGTGGTATTATTTACTTTTACCGATTAACTGCGACACTCCAGAAAGTTCTAATGAAATTAATTGCCGTGCTCGAAAAACCGAAATGTTGCTGGAGCTTACTAAACAGTCGAATGTGATACACTGAATCAAAGGCCTTGCTGAAGTTCAGAAGAAACAGTGTTGCTTTGTGGTCATTGTGAATCGAGTCAGTTATTTCAGATACTAGTTTAAAAAAAAGCAGTTTCGAAACTATGACGCGCTCTAAAGCCGGACTGCCAACGTGTTTTGTATTAGATAAGAAGCCATTTGGACATGCATAAGCTTTTCGAGAACGTTCCCAAAGAAACAGAGCAAGCTAATGGGTCTATAGTCGGCCAGTTCGGAGGACTTACGAGACTTAGGGATAGGTAAGACATTCGCTTTGTTCCACATCAAAGGGAAGTGAGAAGTAGTGAGGCAAGCGTTAAATATATTGACGAGAATGTGGACGATATGCGGTAAGATTATTTTTATGAATCATGGAGAGATATTGTCTGGCCCAGTGGCTGAAGATTTAATGCTATTAATCACATATATAATCTCGTCTGCATCTACGCACCTAAAGGCAAATTCAGAATGATGTGTGTTGGCATGGCTTAGCGGCCCAAGATCAGGTAACTGTTGTTCTGGGACAACAACTTGACTTTAGATTGAAGTGAAAAACCTGTTTAAATTATCGGGATCCAAGTTGCACTTGGGGTGGTCACTGCCATATATTCCCTCCCAGATTCAGTAAGTTCCTCCATAGTTTCCTTGGATGCTGATTAGGGTTGAGTTGTGAGCCATAATACCGGCGCTTCGCTGCCCGAATGACCACAGTTATTCTATTCCGGAAGATCCGATAACGATTCAGATCATCGTTGGATTTAGTACGTTTGAACCTCTGCGATGATTCTTCAAATCTTATCCGTAAACCACGGAGAGCCGCGGGAATGTAAAGTACGTGTTCGAATTGCGACATATTTATCATAAAGATATTTTAGAGAAGCAGTGAAGTGCTCCACCTTATCATCCGCACATAGATCGTTGTAAATATCCTCCCACGACATCATTGAGTACTACGTAAAAAGTCTATCACAGGCAATATGGTTGAAATCCCCATAGGTGAAATGGAGGTAGTTGCATTCGAATCAACAGGGATGTCATATGTCATGTACAAGATGTCGTGGTCGAAGTCACTGGATGGCGTTAATTGATTTGTGAGGAAGGAATAATCAGCATTTGATACTAAGAACAGATCAAGTTGTGATGAGTGCAGGATGTTAAAGTACGTTGGGAATGAATTAGTCACTTTTAAGTCTAACGTTTGAAGGATATATTTGAGATCACAAGTGGAACGATCATCACACAGCACAGTTGACATTAAAATCACCTCCAACCACGACCTGGTTGCATCTGGATATAACTGCAGTTAAGATGTGTTGAAAACGCGAAGCCATTTCAACGGCAAAGGCAGCGGGTGGCCAGTATACTGCCACTAAGATGCATTTGCAATAGCGCGGCGTGATTTAAACGCAAATGTACTCAAGTACATCCTCTGGGTCCGATACACCAATTAATCTCAATCTTAATGAGTCCTCCACATAGATGGCCACAACACCACCGCCTCTGTGACCTAGGTGGTCATAACGGAAAATAGTTTATAGGTTATTAGTCGCAAGTCGCAAGTCGCATCAATTTTCGAGAAACCCGTCCGTAAAGAAGAATGTGATAAGGGGTAAGAATGGAACTTGGAGACGAATTCAGTCTCTTAAATTGGGGTGACATTTTTTTGAGTACTTCCGTCGACCATCAAATTGACATTTTTAGTGCTTTAATCAAGCACCTGCATGACTGACATGTTTCTCGGATAAGTAAAAGAACACATTTTTATCATCTCCACCGACGAGTAAGAACTGACAATACCATATAAATCTCCTTGAAATCTTATTATCTCAGCCATATGCAGGGCAAAATGTCAGTTTTATAAAAACAAATTGAACCTTTAGTTGTCACCTAAGTTGCTTTGGAACAATCTGAAGAGGGTTGGTGTCAGTCGTAATAAGGATAGCGGTCCTACTTGCGTATTATACCCCAATGCATTAAATAAATCCTGCACCTCTACTCAGGATATTGTCCAGGCTTTGGCGGATGATCGAGATCACTTAGTTGATTTTCCTTCTCCTTCAGATATGTTGATGTTGACGAAGTAATTAAAGCTATCTTCTCTATAAGATCTGATTGGTTAGATCCGTTGAAATACATCCTTGTCTGGTTTATATTCTTAATTTATGTCTGATTTGTTCTAGATTTCCGCGGGACAGATATGAGAAAGTCAAAGTGAATAATCTTATTTCTAGCCTTCTATCCGTCCTACGTGGAGTTCTACAAGGTTCTATATTGGGACCTCTATTATTCAGTATTTTTATAAAGGACCTTCCTAATATTGTTGAAGACGTGAAAATTCACCTGTATGCTGTGCAACTTTATCTCAGTAGACCAATTGAACTTGTGAGGATTGCCTGGCACGCATAAATGATGACCTTAGAATATACCATTGGTCAATGAGAACTCAACTCATACTGAATCCTGGTAAGTCTTAATACATGGTCTTTCATAACAACGTTATTTGCAATTTCAATGACTTTCGTGGAATTATGCTAAATGGTTCTAATCTCTCTCTCTCTAGTGCAGCGCGTCAAAAATCTGGAAGTAATATTAACTCTATTTTGACCTAACCTCACGCTGAGGAATATAAATGGAGGCCTTCGTCAGCTCTGGTTATCAGCTGATATTTTATCGACTGATATGCATACGAAACTAGTCAAAACACTTCCTCTTCCTCATATTAATTTTGGTAGCTTAGTATGTCCCAAGCTCGATAGCTTATGCTCTCACAGGCTCCACGTCGCTTTTAACGACTGTTCGTTTTATTTTCGGGCTTCGATGCTTTGATAACGGTAAACACTTGAGATCCTATCTGCTGGGATGATGATTAGATGATCATCGTGCGATGAGAAAGCTGCTATTTTTGTATATTCTGACTCACTTGAAAGCCTTCTATCTACGAGACTTAGATGGGAATTTGGAAAACGAGTGTCTGCACCTGCGAACTCATTTGTCGTCCGCTGGCACTACTCGAGGAAAACAATTATCAGCCCTGGAATTATACCAGTTACATTCTGGAAAAAGGTTGTTTGGACATTTATCCAAATATGAAAATAGCGCTCCAGATGTTGTGTGTACGCTAGGGTCAAACTTCTCAGCAGAACGGTCATTTTTAGCGCTAAAACAAGTGAGAAACTATTTAAGATCCAACACAGAGGAGATCAGGCTCTATTCACTCTCTGTGCTCTACATAGATTCAGAAATAATGTAGTATGTGAACTAAGAAAGTTCGTCGCATGCAATCTAAGCATATGCTTATGTAGAAAGCTTTGCTATGAAATAAATTCATAGCGAATTTAGTCAATATGAATATTGACCGAATTGGCAAATTCGCAGCTCGAGAATTGAGTCGAAAACATCCATTAAGAACGAAAAATCTTTGAAGAGGAAATATCTTTTGCAAAAGAGGGCATTTCGTATAAGCAGGAACCGTATATTCATCAGTACGGCATACTTTGGCGTATACTGAGGCAGAAACCAAGCCATACTGATGAGAATACGATTCCTGCTAATACGAAACGCCTTCTCGCAAAAGATATTTCCTTTTCAAAGATTTTGCGTTTGTAAAGAGTTTGTTGCACTCATATGCTTACAACCAACGAACTTTCTTTGCATATTATTTCGTACTTTTTTGTAATATTTCTAAGTCTGCTTGTTCATTTTCTAAAGTTGATGTATGTTAAATAATTGGAAAATAAGAGTAAAATTTTCGTTTTATTAAATTATTTAAAAAAAACCGCCCTGACTCTGTTAACCGCATAGGGACCGTAGGCCTTTATGTCCGGGCCTGTGTACAAGAAAGTATCTAAACCAACAATCTATAAATACACAGATGTGATATTTAAGTCCTATGAACTAGCGGTCCGTAATGGAAAGCTTACCGCATAGATGACACCCTCCTGCTGTACATTAACCACCACGGTCTCATACTTTTAGGAATACGCTTATGATATTACTATCGAAACGTTGCGGAAAGATATCCATTAATCTCAATCATAATAAATGCGTCATGCATCCTTTCCTAATTTGAGAAAAAAAAAACCAAATGGATTCATTAAAGTTAACCCATTTGGGTTATTAGCTCACGAATAGTTTTCAATACTGGCCTAATTGAGACCGTGCAGTAAAAACTTTAGTTTGAAGTCAATTTGGATAAATTAGTGACGAATAAAAACGCAAGGAATAATCGCCTGTTATGATTGGAAATTTGAAAAGTTACCAGCTACATGAATACCTATACATGTTTGATAAATAACTTTCACCGAATATGATCGTACATTTCAAACTCTGTTGATAAATATAGTGGGGGCTTACTATCCCACCTTTAATTTATATTTGTCTACAAGATAATTTTAATGAGACATTCTCACCTTTAATAATTATATCTCAAAGCGTTCCATGTATCCAAACTACTATAAGGAAGAACTCTAGAGTGGTAATCCCCTTATTGCGCAGTGAAAATAATTAATTTATATTCACGACCTCTCACTTTAGTAGCGTCTTTGCATGCCATCGTCTACAGTTGACACTTATATAATTGAAAAGACCTAAAGCCCAGCTCAAGTAACTTGCTTTGGGGGTGTCATTAAAGCGCCCTTTCGCTTTGACTCCTTTCAAAAGAGCGACTTTATCTAAGAAAATTTTAAATTTCAAAGATACATAAGTTTTAAAGACTCAAACAAAGGCGTTAGAACTACCCTTTCAAAAAGGTGGTAAAACGACATCATGTTGGTCTTGCAGCTCCATAGTGAAAATCTACTTTCTGCTGGTTGTACGCGAAAATCCTTAAGTATCTACATAGGTAGGTACATCTATAGGGAACTCTTCCGATGCTTGACTTGAGACCCCCCTCCACTTCATAGAACACCTTGACTTCATCTAGCGAAAGACGATATGCATGTGCTTTTGAGGGATTTTCACTTCCCGTGTAATTTTTTTTTTCGCTTTAAATTTCCTTCAAGCAGCTTTCCTTTCAGATCAGTGATGCAGCCCCTGGCTTGGAAGTAATTGCGGAACAAGGCAAAGAGGATTTGAGGTACACAGAGAGGGTTATCCTTAGAAAGACACCTACTAGTACATATACCTTTTTGAACAAAAGGTAGAACAACATTTTGAAAGACGGATTTTTTTCCAATTCAATCTTCATTTAATCCTTTTGGTGTTTTCCTCGAGGAGGAGCAAGCATAGTTCTCACAAACCAAACATATCTCGATCTGATTTTCTTAAGTATTCTCACGTCCGCTGCACAGCTCTGGCAGGGAGAAATCTTTAAATTGGCAGAATGGATTTCGAGTTGGAATGCTTTTCTGATTTGGTCCAGTCATTGTGTAAAATGTGTTCATGATTTTTGCAAGGAACAGTTTCATATAAATACGTTAAGGAAGAGTTGGAACAATTTTATTGATGTTACGAGGTTTCTTACATGATCAAAAGAAAAAAGGAATTGAGATTTATGTGAAGAGAATGGCGTATGAGATTTTATTAAAAAAAAAAAAAACTCTTAATAAGAGAAAGAACTTTTTGAATCAGCCCCCCATTCGTATTCGTCTAGTTTCTCTAAAATTCATTTTTCTTGTCAATTAAGAAGTCATGGAAACCTAGAGAGAGAAACATTCAGGGGCCCAAAAACTCCAAATTTATATAAAAGAAATCATTCGTTTGCTAGACCCTTTTTGAAAGCTGCTAATTTTTTTAATTATTTCATTTGTATCAAGTCTGTATATAGCTAGACATTTGTAAAACTATTTATGGAGTTTTCCATATGAAATTTTCCTTCGCTTATAATTCATAGTTCCTTCTTGAATCGATTTTATAAATAAGGCAATATATTTTCTAGGCACCTTTGTTTCTCGATCAAGAGTTTAGGAAGAAACTAGCTTCCATCCGACCCGGTCCACACTGGTTTCAGGACATAAACAGGGCTTGCAACAGAAAAGCAAAACTCCCCAAAACCATTTTAAGCGGCTCGAACGCTTACAACCTTCCCTAAGAAAAATCCAACGCTTTCGCGGAATATTTCTAATCCACTTTCAAAGACAACTCATCTCTAAGCTATGCAAATTTTAGGACCACTGTAGACTCGACCATTGATGACTTCACTGCACAGGCTGTGGGATCCTCCGCTACAATCTTTAATTCCACAAAACACGTCCTTAAATCCGGATGATTTAAGCATATTTTCAAATCCTGCTCACGATTTCGCCCTAATCAGGACTATCAGAGGAAAAAAGTCCGCCGGCCCAGATAACATTTCAAACAAAGTTATCAAAAACCTCACACCTGTCGCCATAGAATTTCTGACAATTAACTTTAATAATTGCCTCAATAATTCTTACTTTTCGGATGTCTGGAAAACTGCGCGCATAGTTCCAATGCCCAAAAAAGGAAACTCGAAAAACCTTAATGAGCTCCGCCCAATCTCTCTTCTGTCCAACCTGGGCAAACTTTACGAAAAAATAGTCCGCCAACACATAGAAAATATCTGCCTCGACCTAAATATCAGGCAAGATACCCAATTCGGCTTCAAGACCCAGCACTCCACTTTTCACGCTTTGCTCAAATTCCTCTCTGATTCTACAAACGCCCTCAACAAAAGGGAGCAGACAGTAGGCTGCTTCTTGATGTAGAGAAAGCGTTTGATTCAGTTTCGACAAAGGGGCTAATTTTCAAAATTATAAACCTCGAATTCCCGCCTTATTTCACCCGGGTTATACATAGCTTTCTCTCATCTCGGAATTTCGAAAATATCAAATCTCAGGCAAAACCAGTCAGTGCTGGTGTCCCCCAAGGTTCGGTCTTCGGACCAACTCTCTTCAATCTTTTCACTTATGATCAGCCTGCCAACGACTCAAATTCCACCACACTGCTCTATACTGATGACTCCCTTACCTACGCCAACTCCATCTCAGCCAATTTCGCCTCTACCAAAGTGGAGAGGCAAGTCCTCAAACTCGACGAGTTCTACAAAAAATGGGGCATCAAAATAAATCTGAACAAATCTGCATCCGTAATCCCTCCACAAGGGGAAGACCCAAACTCGCCACACGTGCCAATAACATCGAAATCGAATTCAATAACGAAAAGCTTCAGCCTTCAAAGAACACCAAATATCTTGGCGTCTCTTTTAATAATCTGTTGAAATTCAACAATCATGCCAAACTGACCATGAAGAAAGCCAACTATGCCTACTCCCTACTCAACCCTATTATCATAAGGAAAAACGGTCTCCCGAAAGATACAAAAGCTGCTTATATATAAACAGCTCATCCGCCCTATCATCTGCTATTGCTTCCCCCTCTGGCACACTATTTCGCCATCCTATATGAAGCAAATCCAGCGACCTAGAAAGAAAGATCCTAAGGGCCTGCACAGGAGTGTACAGGAAACCCGACGAACACTACTTTCCCAACAAATTTTCTGTATGACAGTGCAAACATCACTCCAATCGAGGACTATCTCCTTTCTCTCGCGGCCAAACAACTGGAGAAGATCTCTCATCATGCTAAACTATTCATTAGCGAGCTTTCAACGAAACTTCAAGTTGAAAGCTTCCACTACTTATCACCTCTCTACCCTATCAACTCGGAAACGAGAAAAATTTATTACCTGGGCGAAAGATTTACTTTCTTCACTAGTAAAGGAAGCCATCATCGTGGATAGGACACCATCCTGGCATCTCGATCATCGTGGGACTTATCAACGCTGGACCATTCTGGACTTTTGGGATAATTCTCAGCATGTTGGAAGAAACGCCAGTCTTCAACTCACAACAAGTTAGAGAAATCTCTAACATTCCACAACTTCCCACTCCCATCCAGCTTCCCGATTCCTCTAAGTCCACACATCCAAAAATTATTAAACAACAGATAAGAACACAGCTTAACGTCGCGCAACAAGCTGTAATAATTTCGACATCGCGTAACCTGAAGTTAATAATTATTCGAACAATTAAAGCGTAAAGTGAATCAAAGACAAAAGTGAAATCTAGGCCAAAATTAAAGCCTGTACGTAAATATTTTCAAATACCCCGGGATATCGGTTCGGTTTATAATTTCGCCATAATTCGTTTTATTTCGAAAATCGCCTGTGAAGAACTCTTGACTTGACTCTCTCTAGGCACCTTCAACTTCCGACCCGAATATCCTTTCCGATTTCTAGAAAGTTTAACTGGCTTGTCCGTGGAACCTAGAAAATCCGTCTCTGCGTCCAAGACCTGCCTACAAGCCTGCAAGTGAATACTATTGGTTGTACGTGCATCAAACGGATGCCTTTAGTTGGTACGTGTACAACGCTACGTACGTGTGAAGCGCTAGTGGTAGTACGTCAACAAAGGAATCCACTAGTCAGGACGTATACAATGGAAAGGTATCCTGTTATCAGTAGGTGAACAACGGAAGACTAGTGGCAGTACATTTATGCTTTTGAGAAAAAGGACCCTTTTGAGGCCAGCCTTTGACTCGTACACGAATTTGTCTCCCTGTATATTTCTTTTTTACTATTTTCGACACTCTCGTAGACCCACTTCTCGTCATCACAGCGCTGAAATTTGGCACACAGGTTCATGTCGCGTGACAATTGAATCTATCAAAATTTGAACCGGAAATTTCTATGGAAACCCCGGAAAATCGGGAAAAATCATTTGAAAATTTGGTACAAATTTGATTAGTGGTTAAATCCGTTTCAGGAAAAATGCAGAGTTTTCCGATTTTTCCGAAAAAAATTACCGGAATTTTCCGACTTTTCCGGAAAATTTTCCGGTAAAAAAGTTTTCTAAATTATGCAGGATCAAGTTCCCTATCAACTGGCATCATTATTTTCTCTCCGACAACGGTGAAAACTTGCAGCAAAAATCGAGGAAAATTCATGTAAAACGCTTTTCCGGAGTTTTTCAGACCAAGGAAGCTTTTGAGCGTTTTGCAACCTAAGACAAAGTTGTAGAGCGAAATGAGTTGCATACAGTTGCATTTGTTGAAAACTCCATGGAAAACCAGAAAAGCAGGAAAATCATCGGAAAAATTGTCATCGATATGATTATTGATAAAACTGTTTAAGGAAAAATGCAGAATTTTCCACTTTTTCTGGAAAATTTTCCGACTTTTCCGGAAAATTTTCCGACAAAAAAGTTTTATAAGCTATGCGGAATCATTTTTTTTCCGTCCTACTGGCATCAATACTTTCTGTTCAACAATCATGAAAACATGCATGAAAAACCGAGGAAAATTCATGCAAATTTTTAAAAAATTAATCAAAAAATCTGAGTCCACCTCTGTGTGTCAAGAAAAGTTTATTTTCTACTTTTTCATGAGGCTTGGCCTCAGTTTTGTTTGAAAACTCGTTTTTTACTTATTTTATATTATTTATTTATCCAAAAACTACGGCTCACTTCATATATCAAAAGTATAATAAGAATTCAAAAATTATTTGTAAGTGGGCATGTAAGCAATGTTCCGATTTTTTCCAAATAAATTATTTTCCAATAGATTTGTAGGATATAAGTGCGGAGAGGAAAGCACAAACATTTTCTGTAACTCATTTCAAAAAATATTACTCCCATAAAGCTTAGTATAATATAGTTCTGCGCTAAGTAATCGCTTTTTGTACTAAAAATTGTATTTTTGTATATAAGTAGGTACTAACCTTAAACTAATTTTTAATTATGATAAACCGTTCCACATTACTGGACAGTTTTCTTCTACAAGGGATTAGGCTAGCGATTTCATCTGAACAATAGTCGTAAAAGTAGAGATAAAAGAGAGATAGACATGCGATGTTACGCCGGTTCTCCAGGGAATCGTTGTTATTGCAATGTCATCGTTAATAAACCGAAAGCGCTTCTATTTGACTTTGTCTAACGCGGACAATACAGTACGTCCAGACCCTTCCCAAATATGGCAATTATCTATTTATCTATCTATACATGATATAAGAATTATAGATTTGCGCCAAGTTTTATGGAGAAAAAATATTTATTGCATCTTTGCAAGAAGCGCAGGATTTTCATCTTATTTTATTTTTGACAATACCAAAAATGTGATTGCACCTACTACGATTGCTGGATATTTCAATGCCTTAAATATTTAGGGACTGCGAGTTCGAGATATCTACTCCATCGACGAAAATGACCAGATGTTCGGGTAAGTTTAAGTGATAACAGACAACATTGGATTTTGAAAGCATTAAACAAGACCCGATTCTCTCTGCATCAGTAAACTGAACACATGGCTAAGTTTGTCAACTACAACATTCCTGCGAAAGTCAGCTATAGACTCGAACGAGTAAACGAAATCAAGAGTCATGTCGTCTGCAAAACTATGATTCGTTTGAGCAAGAGATCATCTTTAATAAAAATTATAAAGATAGTAGGACAAAGAGCAGAACCTTGCGGTACATCGACATTGATTAAAAAGCAGTCAGATGTAACTCCATCCAATATAACTTGGATTGAACTACGAAGGCGAAAACTTTCAATCCATTTTAACAGAAATAGTCTAGACCTAATGTGTGAAATTTATCTAAGAGGGCAGGATGCCAAACTCTATCGAAGGTTGTCAACTGCAAAAAGAGTTAGTCATGCATAATGCTGTTAGGCTGTTGCATGGTTAATGCTGAGAAAATACAACTACTCTGATCTGTGATGATTGTGCGTGTTTAGAGTAAAGCCTGCACTTATTTAGCCTAGTGTTCTTGTCATTTTACTAGTACCTTTGTAAGCTAGTAGAATACTAGCTATAATCTCAAGCCTCTTGAGGGGCGAATCATGACCTCCACGTAGTCCACTGCCGCCAGTGTTGTGCTAATATGATTAAGCCCGAATGGAGCTAACAGTCTAGTTTTAGGATTCTGCATGGAGATACTAGTAAGTATGGATATATAAGGTCATGCAGTACGAAGTCATAGCAACTGGGCAGCTACATTGCTAACTAAGTACCATGGGGTTGAGAAACCCTGGATAGCTCTACAATGGAGAAGGCCCCTTGATGGGGGCATCGTGGTGGATATGGTAACCCATACACGGGCAGAGAGAGAAGTCTGAGTCTTACACGACTGAGGCGGATATTCTTCTTTGAACAGAGAAGTATGTCCTTTGAATAAATTGCATACAGCGTCCGAGGATCTGAGGGATGGTCGCTTATGAATGTATGCTTAGATATTTGGCTTTCGGCGTAGAGTTGCGATATATCAACCGCGGGTCCTAACCCACAGATCGGCAGAGATTTTAGATTGGTGTCATCTGTCTCTCTGTCTCATGAAGGTGCTTCATAGCTACGTATGCACGATAAACCATTAATGAATCAATCAAAGTTTTTCAAAGTATCCAATGCGACAAGCTTTGATTCACCAAATTTATGGAGACATTGGTTCCAACGTTTATTTTGCCCAGAGGTTTGGCTAAAGCAGAAGCACATCACTTGAGTAGTAGGTGCGAAACACCATCAAGCCCAGCAGCTTTAGACACATTGAGATTCGCGAGCAATTTGAAGACCTCCCTTATTCGGAAATGTAAGGGTTTTTGACCGTGATTGATTGAATATTCACGGAGAGACAGGTACATCTGAAGAAGGTGGTAAAATACGAATTCGCAACAAACTTAGTGTTTTTTGATTTTATTAATTTTCGAGCCTTCTGATTTTTCTCTAGGGGTTCCGATTTCAGAAAAAACTCGGAAGTCCTACATTGTAGAAATGCAGTTTATTTTGCTTGTTTGAAATCAGGAAATTTATGACCTTAATGTGCAACAGATAACACGATTTTGCATTCAAATTATTCTCAATTAATCGCGCCTTCCATAAACAAAATGTAAACAAGCAAATCTCATCCAGCCTCCTAGATCCAACGCAGTGCATTCATCATTCCCGCGATGACGCAATGCTTCCCTATTAGCAAGTGATGTTCATCAATCATGGAATTTGCGGTGACATTTCGGTTAATGCAGCCCCAAAACAAACTGGGGCAAATCACCACCCAATAAGTGTGCAGAAGAAAATTGCCCGTTGGTGTAGAATAAATCCCATGAAGATTTTAATATCGCAAGAATTCCTGAAGCAAATACACCACCCTACCGCGTCTACCTCCTATACGAACATACATAAATATATATGTATATTGCAAATATGTCGTTTTTCTCGTTTTTCAATTATGTACTTCCTTTGCAGACAAGTGAATCCCCCCCACTGCCCTCTACCCCTTTCTTATGGGCAAGACTTTACAGACAGAACAGAGATTGCCGTCGAGATTTTATTATATTTAATGTCAGCTAGAAAACCATTGGAGGTACTACGGGCTCAGAGCAGCAACAGTATGCAAATTAGCAACAACGGGGAAAGGTGTGCTTAAAAAATATGCGGGCTTGAGGGGTGCTCTGTCTTTCATGTCGTCCTAGTCAGGCACTCAGGCGGAAAAGTATATTGACACAGTCGGATCCCCAATAAGAAGCGAAAAGGAAGGTCGACGAACACACAGAAGCCAAACTATCAAAATTAAATATTTTCTCTCATATAAAGGCTGCGGGAAGCTGTGTAGGGAACTGCAAAGAAGGATCAAAGCAATTTTGGTAAGCACTTTAGAAGGATCTAGATAATAATGCTTGCGCCCGTAATTGCTCTTTTGACAAGTACCTCTTCAGGTGATCAATGTAGATATGTATGAAAGTAAGCAAGATGAATTGACAGGCTTAAGGAGTGGTTGTTTGCTTCGAGTTTAGCAACAGGAATCCTGGATAATACTGAATTGCTTTGGTACGTTACTTGTCAATTGAAAATCTATTGATACTGAAATGATTTTTTTTCATTAATTATAAAAAATAATTGCGAGGAACTATTTAAACTAAAAACCACATATACAAAAAAAAAACTTAAATAAAAGAAATCAAAAAGAAAATCCTTGGAGGACATGAATTCTATTCTATTTCTTGAACTAACAAAGACGACCCTTTTATTTGTTTATTCACCATGGAAGGCATGGAGCTCGTTATACGTGAGCTGGTAAGAGCCGCAAAAGCACACCTTTGAAGATTTCTATCATAATTGTAGCCTGGACGAAAGCAGCTCCGGTATAAGCATTTTGATTTAAATTATTTCAAATTACACTGAATTAACAGCAATTATGCTTAGTCAACCTCACTGAATTTCACCAGTTCTTAATGAACCTATCATCATTGCCTCACCCTAATTCTCTTCCCTTTAATTCCGTGCAGAAGGATAAATAGATATTTCATGTAAATGAGCACAACTCTAAAATCAAGGGGTCACACATAAAACAAAATCTTAAGACCAGCTTTAAGTCTAGGAAGACACAACCCAACATGAAAAGATTTCTGCATATATAAAAAAAAATCCTTGGTACGAGAAAATGTCCAAGCTTTCGTCTACAGTGAAAAAAAAACAAGCTTGGGGTACAATAATCACCATCAAAGGATAGGCGAATATTAAGTAAGGCAAACAAGTCCATGATTTAGTAGACTTCAGTTAATGGTCGTCTATCTAATGTATAAAAAAAAGAGCAAGGACATCCCTTTTCAAGACAAGGACAGTACATAGTAGGGATTATAGCCTATAGAGCATTATTAATGTAAGGTATCTATACTTAGGCTAAAATTCAAAATCGGACAATCATAGAAGAGAGATACCATCTGTGGCATAAAAAGAGATCTTCGATTTAGTCATAATCAGAAATACATCGTTAATATAAACAAACAAGTGGTGGATCTAGATGGGTGCCCTGAGGAACACCAGAAATATTATTAAGTACACCCAAAAAAGTTCCACGGAACTTAATCCGCGGAGAAATACGGCCGGGTAAGTAAGAACAGATCACCTGCACTAAGGAGGCAGTTGAAAATCATAAAATACACAGTTGGTCGTTGAAAGGGGTCAGGTAGGGTTAATTTTTGCAAACAAAAGCATATAGTAAATATCAATTGTTTTAAATGAAATTGTAACACTTATGTTATGATTTGGACTAAATGTGACATACATTTTCTTGGGAAAGCGAGAGGGGAGGAGTTTGGAAAAAAGATCGATCATAACGTCCGAATTAATATGTCCATAAGGAAGGGTGTGATATGTCAAATAAAAGAAAGCAACCAGAATTGGAAAACGGCATAAAATTCACTTCAATCAAAAACGTGTAAATAAGATGAAAATTTGCCCCCCCGAATTTTCCCAAAAATTTGAAAGGACCTCTTGCAAAAAACTCATCGTAATTGAAGTAGTACCTGAATTTAAAATGGTGTCCTTTTTAAGGCTTTTTGTTGACAGTTTTGCGATTTAAACTCTGGATCTAGGCATAAATAATAAATTTATTTCCGAGTTTACAGTACTCTGTATATGTAGCTAAAATGACAGACCATTTCTGCACGTTAAGCAATAGAAATCAATTGAATTTGCTCGGTATGATATTCTCCAGGATATCAAATTTAATGCACCAATGTTCGGCTGCTATTCTCTTTTTGTTCTTTTCACAAAAGATGAAAAGGCGCTTCATTACTGTTCTTACAACTTGGGGGGGGGGGTCTGGGAAACGCAATGCTGCCCAAGGTGAAAGCTGTATAAGAGGAAAGCATGCATACTTGTTGGAAGAAATTTGTTGGTTTGCTGTTTAGTTATACTGGAGATCGCCTTTGCATCTCCCACGAGTGTGCGAACAGTAGGGTAGTATGGGTGAAAGATACCATACGAACGAATTGGTACTTCTCTCTTCGGAAGGGGGCGAAACGATGTTATAGGATGTTATACTTGATGAATAAATTGAGGAATAACAGAAATCAAGTGTGTATGTTTGGTGCTTATATGGTTAGTATGCATGGTCAGCTATATAATCCAAATGGTGAATCTCGAAGCCTATCCAGACCAGGCGCGTATCCAGACCTGCAACTTGCTGGGGGGTCATAACTAAAATGTTCGAGGGGGGAGGAAAAAGTCGGAAGTAGTCGCTTTTAAAATTTAAAGTTAATTTTTAAAGTTAGATATCACAAAATTCAATTTTTAGTTTGATTTGGAAAACCTGTAAATAACATTATCCACATCAATGTCGATCTCAGAGTGGACACAGACATTAAGGACTCATCTCCAGATACTCTTCCTCGTGCAAAGATTGTAGACATTGATGTGATGCAACCGATTCTGTCAAGGCTGAAGTAAATGACTGAGAGTGAGAGCTTGCACCTTGATTCACATTCAAAGGAATAGGAGTAGAAGTGCATGATATGTCACTGACTATTTCTTTTGATGCAAACTTAACTAGTTATCAATGGTCTTATCAGTCTTCTGCTTTCCAATTTCGCAATTATTTCTACCTCCGTCGCTAACAATGTATAAATTAAAAGTAAACTTGAAGTTAAGTTAAACAACACTACTTGAATTAATACGAAAGTACAAGCAAAGCAGCAGCAATTACCGCAGGCAGAGGAAAGCGAATGGTTTTTGTTTTTATAGTCCCACCGTAAAAATTGTGAAGAAACATTGTAAAATTAATTTTAGTGGCATCAATCCAACTGATCGTTTTCAGCAACCAATAGTGTATAAAAATTCGAAAGAAAAATGTTCAATAAAATTTTTAAGAACAAAATGTATGGTTGCCAACGCTCATAAATATCTTTAGCGACCCAGATCAGCCAAGACACCTGAATCAATATAACTCTTTGGAACCATTGTCCGCCGCCATGAAAAATCTAAAGAAAAATTTTCAGATCTTTCTAAGGCCGGGCGCCCACTGGAGTCGTGTGTGAGCAATGTGGCAGTGGCGTGGCGATTAAATGGTAAGTGAAAAAATTTAGTCCCGTAAAAACAAATAGAATAGCGCACATTGAAATAGAGTGGCGATGGCGTGGCATTTGACAAGTGGCGTGGCACCACTTGATTGCCACTAGTCTCCGACAAGTTTAATTTTTGAGTGGTAAGTGGCAGTGGATGCCACTTCTTCTTTTGAATAAAAAATGATGTTGAAGTTATTTATTCGATACGCTGCTTGCCATTTTGATGCGCGCTTAATAATTTTAATACCAATCCGCCACCATTCCACTGCCACACCACTTTGTTGCCAAATCGCACGCCAAAACTACGCCACCGCCACATTGCTCACACACCACTCCAGTGGGCGCCCGGCCTAAGAAAACTGAATGCTTGTGCCCCTGTCCGAAAGAGAGAACCACCAGAATCAATCCACCAATTCGGTGAATTATTCATCATTCAAATTCTTAAGAACAATTTGGTACGTGCACAACATGGCGAAGTGTGGCGAGGCTATATCAAAAGTTAAAGAAATAAAATGATTGCACGATGTACTATGAGAGTGTTCATAATAATGCTCGAGAATGAAATTTTTAATTTTTTCGTGAGGTGCAGCGCACTAATTTTGATAACTGGCACATTCTTATAGGTTTTTTCTTTGATATAAACGAACGAGTCTTTATTCATTCTCATATATTTGAAGAATCTATCAGGATCAGTCCGAAAATCTTCACATGAATGATGAATTCGTCAAATTCCAGACGTTTCGTCTTTATCGGGTGGCAAGCAAAAGAGCCGAAAGTACACTTAGGTTAAAAATTCCATATAGTTGCACTACTTGACAAACTCAAAATTTCTTCTTCTGAATCTGATGACATAATTTATGCTCTCACTTCACGATTTACCAAGAAACTGAACGCCTTGTTGTGAACAATACACCTCGAGATATATCTTCACCTCGCCTCGCCAAACTGACTAGCCACGCATCGCCTCGCCTCGCCTTATTGTGCACGAACCCCAAGAAAAATTTAATGCTTCCCTGCGAACGTAAATATTTTGAACAACTCAGGCTTGAATCAGTGTCGCTATGAAAAATCAACGGGTGGCAAGACGTTGATTCCATAACTCGGATTCTACTGAAAGAACCGTAAAACAAAAATTTGTTAAGTCAAGGCTAAAATACAATTGCGACGGACAACGGCAAATGACGAAAAAATGCTGCTCTCGAACTTCTAAAAGCATAGCGTCTTATGCGAATGCCCAAATTACGACAGGTGACGGTCAGCGGTCGACGAAGTTGCCGTCGGGATTGATCAATTTCTAATTTTTCCTACTACCAACAAAATCAACCGAATGAACTTCATGTAGCATTTATTTTTGTCAAGGTTGTAGGACATAGCGGCAATTTTAAAATAATGAATTTGATGAAAAATTGTTTGAGGAATTGTGAAGTCATAAAATAATTTATGATATACAAGACAACCAGTATAGGAGTTGTCAAAAAAGACATGATTTGGATGGATATTTCGAGGCGCTTAAATACAAATGGTAAAATTGTGATATTTTTGGCATTTAGTTTGATTTAATTTAGTTAATTTCTGTATTTTAAATTTTTCCTTTCCGCACTTTGTTCCATTACAATATTTTTTAAATAATATAAAATATTCTCGATAAAAATCTGTTTCAAAACGCTCAAAACTAATAATAAATGAAAATTCAGTATCTTCTTCTTTCACAATTGCCGCTCACTGCCTGC
The DNA here is from genome assembly GCA_963930735.1 of Dioctria linearis. Classification (NCBI taxonomy): domain Eukaryota; kingdom Metazoa; phylum Arthropoda; class Insecta; order Diptera; family Asilidae; genus Dioctria; species Dioctria linearis. The sequence goes on along the minus strand of OZ005744.1, from coordinate 200,027,609 downwards.
CGTTGCGATTGTACTCCCAATTTTTCGTCTACCTGTTTTGACAGCGAATTTCCCGCTGCTGTCTACCATCGGAAAATCAGATAGGTAAAAAAAATTATGATCGCTAACCAATTTTGTAGAAACAATAACACTTTTTAAACTTTTTAATCCGCGCAAAAAAAAATATAAAAGCATCTTCACAGCTGGGCTGCTAAGCCATGCGATCTACGGCTACTTCTGTTCTTGAGGTCCTACTTAATCTGCCACCCCTGGATCTAGTCATTCAGGTAGATGCCAAAAAGGCTGTGTGCAGGTTGCGGACATGGGGATGTTGGGAGGACGGCTGGACTGGCTCTTCTCATTGCTCTCTGGTGTACGGCCTGGACTTGGAAAGCCCTCGGGTCAGTATGCCACGTGATGCGATGATACCTGAGCTTCGGTTTGGGCGTTGCTTCTCTCTGAGCTTTCCTGGAAGGTAATCGTGGACTGAGGGAAGTGCCCTATCGAGCCTTCCCCGGTTCGCTCTAAAAATCTTCACCGATGGCTCCCGCACTAATGAGGGAGCTGGGGCGGGTGTCTACTTGCCTGAGCCTGATATTGGGATGGAGTACTCACTTGGAAGACACACCACTGTCTTCCAGGCTGAAGTCTTCGCCAAGTCGAGCCTGAGACAACCGAACACTTTTTGTGTGCGTGTCCGGCCTTCGCTCGGAGTAGACTGGATACTCTAGGGTCTACCCTTCAATTTGTGGATTTGCTGAAAAACCTTATTCACTAAGACCAGATGCGCTTATTAAGAGGACATTAAGGTTTTGGTGAATAAGCTTCTAGCAGGACAACACAATGGGCCGCTTTGTCCTCCGTGCTTGGGATGAGGTCTCCTGTCCCCTGTTTAAAAAAAAAAGTGCATATATGAGATCAGCTTTGCTGTGCACTTTGGAGTATACGACAGGCTGGAACCAAGTCGTACTGATGAGTAATACGGTTCCTGCTATTACGAACCCCCGCTTTTGCATAGAAGTTTCTTTTTTTTTAAAGAATTTTCGATTGTAAAAGTATTTTTTCCAAAATGATGTGTTGATGAAGTTTAAATCTAATCAAGACGTAATTAAACTCGTTGAAGCGAATTCCGAGACAATGGCGAAAGGTACATCATTACGAATGTACACAGCGATTCCCCTCTGAGGAGCAAAGGGTGGCAATAAGTGATAACCCGGTATGCGAAACTGATTGATATATCAGCATCAGAAGAAACCTTGGTTTCACTTAGGGCCAAAACAGCCGGTTTAAAAGAATACAAGTGGCAATACAGCGAGAAATTTTTGCATTGTCTTAAATGAGCAAAAGCGCACAAAACTTCACCGAATTGACGATAACAATGGAGTCCAACTGCAAGCCAAATCGCTGGTTGAGTACAAGTTAGCAGTAATGTTATGCCTACTGTACTACATCACATCACATCACAGGGAAAGAAAGAAAAAATTATTTTTTATTTTTTAGTGCAATGTATTTATTTAAAATTCTTTTTTGTAATACATTTTATTTATTTCTCCAATTTCTCAAATTTTTTCTTTACCTCAATTCGAAAGTTTCTAAGATATTCCATTCTCAACATTTCTCTGCGATTATATAAAAAAATCTATAATTTCAAAAAATTTCTATATTCAAAACTTTCACTAAAATAAAATATTTCACACTGAAAATAGAACATCAAAAGCCGTTGGTTGTTGAAAACAGTTGGCTTACGATTATGCGTCAATTAAAAACTTTAACTAATTTAACCGCCCACATGCTTTCATGTTTTAAATCTCAAAAAAGAGTTAGCAACTCAAGGGATGCAATTAAAAGTTCCATAATTTCTCATGGGCTACATTACCCCCAGTAGTATATGCAACGAACTGTAGACAAAAATTCAATTCACGTCTCTAGTCCGCAGTTAAATTAAATTGACAAACTTCAAATTCACAATTTGCTTTGGATGGAGTGAAAGGCTGGTTATCATCCATAGGGATATTGTATATAGTACAGATAAAGGAATGCATCCAAGAATCCTTTTTGTTTATTATCCTGAGCAAGAGAGAGCAACAGAAAAAAAAGAAACCATAAGTAAATAAATAAAAAAAAAACCAAAACAAGAAAAAGTTGTGGCCAAAGAGAAGTCCTAAAAAATGTAGATTTCCGCTATTATTTGGGGACTTCTAAAATTGTTTGCCCTCGTTTCAGTCGTGAAACAAGAAAATCGTTTGCCATGGGATAATCAAGCTCTCCGGGGAACAATAAAATAAAAGAAGCATTCCAAGGAAATTTAATGAAAGAGTGCGCGTTTCTAGTCGACTGCTTGGTTGGCCTGGATCTCATTACAACCACACCATCACCAACGTTTTTCAAAAGATGAAGCCGGCTTTTTATAGTATTTGTACTAAATGTGAATGGATTTAATGTAAAACAACGTCAAGCGTAAGACCTGAAATCGTAAACTGGGTAGCCGGGCCGGGGACTGAAGAAAGGGTTAAACGTTGTACGAACGTATAAATTACTACGTTACTTACGCGAAGAGATTGCAAGCTAAGAACGTTTTACGAGGTGTGCCCTCGCCTTAAATTACTTGCCTTCAAGCTATATTGTCGTTGTCTCGTTCAGAGAGCACTTTAATGTATTTCATCGCACGGCACGGAACATTGAAACAAACAGCAATTAATGAATAATTTAATTTCGGCTGGGAGTTGCTGTGAGTGAAAAATCTGTGAAAACCAGTTGTACAAGATTTCCAACGCATCCATGTTTGTAGATGGAAAATTAGCTCCCGTAAATTTACTTTAATTGGGTGGCATTCTTTGGGAGTGAAGAAATTGGCAGCAGAATTTGAGAAGTGTTATTTTCAAAAAAAAAAAAAATATTATGCGAACCTTACGGCTATAATTAATTTTATCACAGACTACGTCCACCAACGCGTATGGCCTTAAGCGTCTCATGTCATCGTCTTTTCATCGACTACGAAATGATTTCAGAAACATCTCCATCAATTATTCTCCATTCGACGTATCTTGATTCCCTTTCTCCACATCATTCAATAATTTATTAAAGTTAACTACTTTCGAAGTGACGAAGATATCTCATTGTTCTATTATTTAATTCCTTGCCAGCATTTATCATCTCTACCTGGAACTTTACGTCATATTAAAGTGTGGTTAGTATTCTGCTCCAAAACATTTAGCGTACTATCTTTTTGCTTGAATAAAACTATCGACTATTACTTCGTCATTTCGTCATTGTTAGATTCAAAACATTAGTGAAAATCACTTTCAAACATTTTGGAAGATACTCCTTATTATGACTCGATGCACCTAGCATATGATTCTGTTACGTCTCTTGTTACTAAGCCTCTAACGAATCTGGAAGCTTACGAAGACTAGGCAGATTAGCTTGTTGATTGGTTGTGAGTTGATTTTAGTGCTCAGCAAACGGTCTGGAAAAATTCAACCATAATTCATCAAACCAAGTAAAATCCTATTTAAAAAAAACTACAAATCCACTGAGCAACTTACAACTCCAAGGAGGGAGTTTTAACAATGGGTAAATTCATTTGTTTTTGTTGCACGAAAATTATACAGGTAAGAACTAAACTTGTACATTTCAAAGCAAAATTCTACGGTCTTCATAGAAAAGCGAAGGACGAAAGACGAAAAACGAAGGGCGAAAGACGAAAGGCGAAAGACAAAAGACAAATGGCGAAAGGCGAAAGGCGAACATCGAAGGGCGAAAGGCGAAAGGTGGAAGTGAAAGGCGAAAGTCGGAAGGCGAAAGGCGAAAGACGAAAGGCGAAAGACAAAAGGCGAAAGGCGAAAGGCGAAAGGTGAAAGGCGCAGGCGAAAGGTGAAAGGTGAAAGGCGAAAGGCGAAAGGCGAAAGGTGAAAGGCGAAAGGTGAAAGGCGAAAGGCGAAAGGCGAAAGGCGAAAGGCGAAAGGCGAAAGGCGAAAGGCGAAAGGCGAAAGGCGGAAGGCGAAAGACGAAAGGCGAAAGGCGAATTGCGAAAGGCGAATGGTTAAATGCAATTCAGAAATATCTATTGGGTCTTCTTCCATCTAAACTCGTCACAAAGTTTTGCTTTTTTAACGATATCCAACCTACAAGCCATATTAGGTCTATTCATTTTTACGTCGTTCAACTACTTCATTTGCGAATGTTTATAAATCCGTAGATATTTCCTTCAAGGACCACCATGAATATCATAAACTATTTATTTTGAAACATCCCTACCATCATTAATGACATTTTATTTCGTTAGCACCCACGTTTCTGCGACATACACGTGCCACAACAGATCTAATACTTTCATGGATGATACTCTTTTACAACTTCTCAGTAGGATCCTTACGGACTGGGTAATTTTCCAGTCATCTTCGGATTACTATTTACATGCGATTTATCAAGAGTTTGGTACTATCGGCTGTATAATAGCTGCAATTTTGATATTAATTGAGGAGACTCATGTTACGTTATATTTTCGGGTAATCTAACGCAATGGATCATCTTGCAAATGCTAGATATAAATCAGCTTTACCAGGTAAGAAATGATAACGGCAAGCGTATCATCAGACAAGTTAAAGAAAATGTTGAATCGTGTGAGCCAAGGTGCTGATTCTGTTCGTTTGTCATAGGTTGGGCGTATATTTTTGTCACATATTTTGACATTTCACCACAAATTTGTCGTACTTTTATATTCACCATATTCATTTTGATTTATCCTTTTTGCATTAACCACAAAATAAATTAAAATGAATTTGAAATGAATAAACGGCAGAAAGAAAGAAACGGCCTAAAAGTACGACAAATTAGTCAGCAGCTTTCGACGTTCTGACAAAATTTATAAACTATGGTAAATGGATATTCTTCAGCAACTTAGAGAAATTTTTAACGTGAACTGTCATTTTCAGTTCCTTCTATTCTATGTAATGCAAGACTTGTTGAACTAAATGGAAACACAAAAAAAAAAGCAGAAAAAAAGTTCATTTCATTTTGTCGAATATTTTGACATTAAAGTATGACAAAAGAGGGTGATCATGGGGGTGGATTCTGATAAAATTAAAATGACAATCACAAAATATGTTCGAAGGATTGATTGTTGTGTGACATGACATATATCTGAAATTATAGCAGTGAAAATTTGACAATTGTGGGGTGTAAAGCTTCAAAAAATTAGAAGACATTTGGACTTGTAAATTAATATTAATTCGGAAAGCTACCAAGACTATTTATATAACCTAAGCTCCTTTGTATTAAAGAACTTAAAACGTGTGTCAGCTGCAATAACCACATTTCTGCACGGTATCGAAAGTCCATAGAGCCACTTAAGTTGTGTGTTCTATAAAACACTGAATTCTTCACAGACAATTTGCGTTTGCCTTATAGATGGAGAGCTGACGTCAATTAAATTGGGACCGCCATTGCATGGTAGAAAAGTTTTGAATACGTCAACATTTTGGGCTCAATTATGGCTAATTTAATGCCACTTCCCCGAATTTAATGCTCCTGTATTTTTAAAAAAATCCAGCTTTATCAAAAGTAAGGACCACCACTACTGAAAATAGGTTAAATAGTATTGTCACAATAGCGTGCACTGCATAATATTTTAGGGCTCAATTAAGGCCTCTATTATTGCCTCTATCCCGAAGGTAAAAATGTAATCGTTACCAAGAAAGCACAAAAATTAAAATTTTAAATACAAAATGCTCCATCGAGCTTGAGCCTACACGCTACCTACATTTTAATATTTCTGTGTTTTCCAATAGGATTCGGAACGGATTTCTACATACATAACTTACGTGTAGGAGGAGTAGAGCAATTGTATTTGTCATTTTCGGAAGAAAAAGATAAGTGAGAAAATTTGGTTGTCGAGTGAGGGGGTGAGAGGTAGTAATACCCCTAGGGGTTGTGCAAAATGAGGCGTGTGGGGTGTCAAATTAATGAGGGTGGAGAGTATAATCGAGTGGCATGGTTATTTTTGTGATCCTATGAACTTCATACGCACATTTTTAACGTTAAAAAAGGTCTTTTTGCACCTAGGTCAAATACACCCCCCTTAATTTATTTTGCATATATTTTGACCGTTCTTTCTTTCATATACATTAGTGGTCTATTGTGAACGTTTTTCGGACGTGACGCTTGTCCGTAATAAAGCGGACATAACTTTTGTTTCTTTATTTTTGTATACTTTATAGGTGCTTCGCTCGATCAATATTCTATGCAGATAAAACCTGCCAGTATAGGAACTTTCCAGTCCTTAACTTCCTAAAGATCCCAAAACATATCCAATCCTCACTCCCTCCCAGTCCCTCCCAAATTTAACAACAAATTCTTGCGAGAAAGTCATTAACTACAGCAGCTGTAAGGAAAATACCTAACAACATGAGAGGTGATCAAAAAGAAGAAAAAAGCAAAACATCTAATCGAACTGAGGGCCAAAGATAAGCTCCAACGCCCTAAAGAAGACAATCTGAAGGATGTGAAAAATCATCTAACAAAATCCCAAGAAGGAAGACAATGAAGAAATTTGAAAGGGCAAAAGCACTTGACTTGACTTGACTGTTAATTTATAATGGTGTGTATATAGATGTGCTCTACAATCCCATGGACCTGGCATTTGCAGCAACAGCATGCGACATGCCCGGTATATAGTAAAAAAGTTATTTGAGCCAATGTTGCATGCGTCCATAGACTAGAATTAACGTATTTTTCTGAGCGCATATATACGCGCGTCGGCCAGAATTACTATATTTTTCTGAGCACAAAATCTGAGCTAAAATCTTGATCAACAAATAATACTTGAAAATATTCTAAACATATCCGCATTGAAAAACAGTAGTAGTGTTTTCTTGGTCACGATTACTTTTTTACCTTCGGGGTAGAGGCATTGAATTAGCCCTAATTGAGCTCTAAATTTTGACGTACAAAAGTTTTCTACCATAAAATGGCGGCCACAACTTAATTGACGTGGAGAACTGGCGACAAAATACTTACGTCATTTGATTAACAAAAATTTACATTTTCTCATACTGTTTTAACATTGTTGCTAACAATTATTCGGAAGTCTGCCTGGCTTTGAGTGGTGTTGGGCGCTGTGGGATGGCCTCGAAGACCTAAAAAAAGCCGGTTAAGTTACATGATTTCATAAAGGCTGATTTTTGGTGTGATACGTGAGAATTATATTTCATCACCCATTGTAAAAATGGCAGACACATTGAATGTTGGGAAAGTTGTGGCAGACGGCAACAAAGACGCGGAAAAATGTATATAACTTACGTCATACCACGATAACTCGAGAGCACGGGCTTTTTTTGGAAAAAAGTAAATTTAATTTCAAAAATGGGACCAATCGAGCAACTCCTTCATAGGATTTCCATACAAATATTTCGTTTTTCACCATATATTAGGGCACTGCCTAAGAACGCGTAGACATAGAGAGTTGAAACTTGGTGCAAGATATTTTCATAGCAATAGTAAATACCCTTCTTGGTGCTGCCATACAAAACTTTCGTTTTTCATTATATATTTGCACACTACGTGAGAACACGTCGGCATACAGCGCTGAAATTTTGCACACCGAATTTTCATTAAAAATTGCAAACACAAGTTCAAAATTGGACCACTAAATCGGCAAGTCTTTCTTAGTATTTTACAGCAACAGCAAGAAGGAGTTGGACGAAGTTGCCGTGAAAAGGGATCTTAAAATAAAAGAGCCTTTTGACAACGCTCACACTGAAGGTATTCAAGAATTGCTCTCAAAGCTGGAAATTTATTCCTGCCATCCAGTCATTAGATAATTACAACCAGGGCCGGATCTATGGGGGGGGGGGCACTCGGGCGCGCTTGCCCCGGGCGCTGGTTTTAAGGGGGCGGCAATACGACGGACTTCTGAACACATAACTGAACGAGAAAAAATCTAATTACAAGAATTGGAAAATTTTTTCAGACCATACTTAACACTTCAGTCGGAATCTGAAAGCTTACTTGCTGATATCATACTTTCAATTATGCTTATACTTTTACAGTCAATCAGTTTACTGTCTATTAAATTTAAGTCTCTAAGCCTGTGTAAGCTAATTAAACTAAAAATTCCGCTAAATTCTCAACTTGTACATTTGTATCATATGAAATAAATTCAAAAATTGTACAAATGTGGCTGGCAACCCTATGTTCCCCATCATCCATCAATCCTACCTCGAATGTAGGCCGAATATAAGACACTGTTCGATGAAAACATCGTGTAAATTTTCCCCAGATTTACCCGGGGTTTTGTGCACACATCGAACAAGTTTTTAAAACACCGGGTAAATCTAATGTAATGACATTTCTGTGACAGTTCTCATGAGGATAATTAATTGTAAAAAGTTGTTTATAAAATGGATGAAGACAAATAAAATGTGCTCTAGCTATTTTCCTATTTCTTTTTTTTTCTAATTTTTGCTTAGTTTTGCTCAAGAAGTAATTTATATGTCCCAATCAGCAATAAATTGCAAGTGACCGTTCTCAAGTGACAACTGTCAAACCATTACACCGAGAAATTTTTGGTGTAAGCTCGGAGTAGCCCAGGTTTTTCAAAAAACAAGATAGTCTAGCCCGGTGTAGCTCTAGGTTTACACAGTGTTTTCATCGAACAGACCTAGTTGGTACATGCACAGAGTTACCAGAAAATTATTTTTATGCCAGCTAAATTTAGCCAATTTTAGCCGGAGTTACGGCCTTTGAATCTGAGTAAAAAATCAGATAAATCCGTTCAACTTGTATGACAGTTTGCCAGACTACCCAGAGTTTTTTTGAAACCGTCTCAATTTTTAGTAGTTTTAGCAGAGAAGATTCATATTGAAAAGAAGCAAAAATAAAAAACTAATCTCTAACATACATAATTAAATTTTTAATTTGTTATCCTTGTGTTAATAATACCGGAGACAGACTTGCAAATTCAATATTGCATTTTGCGCTTAACCGCAAGTCTGTCTCTATATACTGAGAAACAGCACGTTATACGCTCGGTGTACACTCAGTATGTAGTACATTGGAACTCAATATTGAAATTGCAAAAACGTTAAAGTTATAAACCATAATCATTTAATACACGAACCCTTTAGAACCGAATTTAATACTGCAATGTTAGCTACAACTTTTTCTGAAATTAAATATTTGACACTTTTGTCAAACTGAAGGTTCTATTTCGTTCTTATTTTTCATATAGACATGTAATTACACAATATTTGCTCGCGTTTTGTAAGTGCGCGGAACTTTCTTAAGTCAAATGACAAATCAAGTGATAAATCAAATGTAAGTTCTCTAATTAAATTCTTAGTATCGTAAACCGCAAGGGTGTCTCTGAGATGTTATATTGCAATTGACATAATTGCATTATTAATATAGCAATATTGATATTGCAAGTCTGTCTCTGGTATAAAATAAACTGTATTTGTAATGATACGATTTTTTACTTTCCTTTTATTTTACAACAGTTTGAGATTCAAACGATATTTAAGATCTATAATGGATCTTAATTTTTATTTGTATTTCAAATTCTTTTTATTTAACAATCATTTATTTCAAATACAAATTGTTCTTAAAAATGCTGGTTCTAGTTCCAAGGTATGCAGAATAATTAGGGCATCTATCATATACATGTGATGCCTATTATACCCTGGAACTGTAATAAAATTTGCCCCAAATAAAGATCGTTATTAGAGGGGGCGGCAACTAACGTCTTTGCCCCCCTTCAAAACTTTCCTAGATCCGGCACTGATTACAACGTAAAAGATAATAGCAAAGATTCTATAATACAAATATATTTCAGGCACATTGTGTAGTTTGGCCTCAGTGAAAAATAATACTGAATCTCCCGATATTCTACCTCTGTTGAGAAATTTTTAAAACCTCGCATTGTACACGACCTCCACTAATCATGAGCACCACAACCTGGACCTAATGTGGAGAAACCCTTAATTTTTTTCTTAGATATTTACTCCAAATATTTTCTTAAAAATATGTATGCATTTGGCCCATAACAGGTGCTTGGGGGCGGCTAGTAGCGTAGAAGCTAGTTAAGCAATAAGCATTCATTTCGTTTTAGAAATTTACAAAAAATGTTTCGGCAGAATTTTTATTTAGTGGACTTATTTACAGATCTAACACTTCCATGTGTGCCGTTGCCGGCCACCAAAAATATGCATACAAATTCTAATGAAAAAATATCCAGTAAATTTCTAAAGAAAAAATTCAGGGCTTCCCTAAGATTTGTTGTCAAGCAAACCCCACATATGTAGAACAACCAAAATATCAGACTTCTTTTTTTTCAAATTGGGCGGCAAAACATTCTTTTTATCCTAATATGGAAAGCACTTGACCACCACTCAATCAACCCAAAACTGAATTGAAAGAAAAACATTTAAAAATTTGCTATGTAGATTAGTATTTTGGGCCTGTGTATAAGGAAAGTGTTAACCAAGAATGGTTCTTTGTATGTGGAACGAATATTCAATTCTTGCCTGCGCTAGACAGTAGCATGCCTGAAGGGCAAGCCCTAAGTAAAGGCTGCAAGCAAACCAAATTGAGAAGGATTCAAAAGAACTGGCTCCTGTATGTACTTCAATACGATATTCCTGGAACTAAGTCTGCTTGTATACGCTTTTAGGATTAAGGTATGTTGCACTATGAGAGCTATAAAATTCTAGAAAGAGATCACCATTGTCATTGGGCTTCTTGCTTCCTTACACTAATTACTAGGATGATACCAATTTAAACATTCATATCCCTCCTCTAGGCATGCAATCAACAACTTCTTTTCCTTCTTCAGTTAAAGTGTAGCGCATTACGCTAATGTAAAGTTTCTCAATTTGGCAAATAGACGAATCCTCTCCAAAACTGAAGACCAATTTATGAGACTGAAAGTTTTCAGATAGAATTTTACCAAAACCTTTCCAACCCAACCGGTTACCACTCTTATTCGAATCACTAATGACGAATCAGTCTAATTCTAATTTAATTTCTCTTTTAATCTTTTATTTTCGTTCTTTCTCCTCATCAGTGTCAGATCCAAACTTAAAATGATATTTTAATTCTTAATTTATTGGCACTGTTCTCATTAAGTGTCTATTTGTAAAATTTTCCACCTCACGGAACTCAAAATGGTATTGTCACTAATTGAACAGGTTTTTAATTATATGCGGAATTTTTTTTTTCTATGCATTTAATCTTTTTACTTTTCCCATAAGTGCATTTAAAAATTTAAAGAGTTATCGAAGAATTAGTTATGTGGAAAACATTTTCTCCAAGCTTCCAATCGATTTAAGACAAAATCACCAAACACCCACATTTATGAATTCATGCAAATACAGCAGCTAAGACAGCATAATACGATTTCCGTAAACGAAAGTAATCCCATTTCTCTTAATTAGGATATCACTGGTATACTAGTTCCGTGCAGTTTCTCCCCCGAAATCCTTATATCCTGACGCAATATCCAATTATAACTTGATTTGAATATACTGCTCATTACGACTAACGTGTACGGGTGTGTGTAGTAGTTTCTAAGACTACACAAACATATCTATATATATGTAAACATTTACATATGCTTGGTGTGGTGATTAAATTGCATTCAACCTCACAAGCGCCATCAGAAGGCTTGTCATTAACAAAGATTCGGAAAGCAGATCCAGTAACTAATCCCGTTCAGATCTCAGGAGCCAGCCATAGACAATGAAATACAGAACGTGGGAGAGCAAAGCGGCTCCTATAATACGCCAGTACAGTAGTGGGTCGGTATATAACAGATATGTCCCTTAACAAAAACAAACTGACTGCGAAGAGTTGTGAAAGTGCATTTTCTAGGACCTAAATTGGGGCGAGTAATCTGTGCACATTCAAATTATAAACTTCTCCAAAGACTTGGAGGACTGCCAACCAAATCCTAGAAGACAGTCGTCGTCGGCAGCAGAGTTTTGTTCACTATATATGTAGTATATGGGCATTGAGGCATTTGCGGTAAATTCACAACATTAACAATAAAAGAGTTTTTTTTTCTTCTAAAATTCTAGAAGGACTCGGGGTTTCCGCGTCACTAGAGACAGCTAAACCCGTGGATTTTTATAAATACACCCCCCATTTATATAATATGCAAAAATCTCTGCTAGACTTTGTGAATTCTGTGATATATGGAGGTAAGTTTTGACAGAGGGCTTTGTTACAGGTTCTACCAGGAATGACTTCCTCTTGGAACTGGATGTGAAAAGTAAACTTCGTGTCTTCAATTCGAGGCGCAGTTTAATGGAGTGAAGTTTGTGTGAGACTTTAACGTAGTTTTAAGACTTTAATACGAAAAATGCAATTCTCTGCGAATTTGATATAAGTTAGCACATAACTCCCAGTGAAATGTGAATACACACAGTTCTTATTTTGTTATTATTCACTGTTACCATTTTTATACCATTTCTCACAATAGTTTCGTGAATTGTATCCATTCTACAACAATGTTGTAGCAAAATGGATTGAATGGCGGAATATAACTCCCTGATTATTTCGAAAAAATCTAAACTGCTTTTGTATTCTATACGACGAAAAAAACATAATAAATGTTCCTTACTAGGAAATTATAACTGAAATCACACTACCTTTGCAGAATTCATCGAAGAATTTATTCTTTTAGAACGGTTAAGTGGCTTGAAATATACTCAAAATTTCAAACAAGACTTGATTCCGTGCGAAAGCAACCATCTCTTTATTGTGAAAAACCTTTTTGCATGTCTATAAAGTTAGCCCAGCCTTTTTCGAAATTTTCAAAAATAAAGCTTGTGCTGAATTGTGCTCGAATTGTGTTGCGTTGTGCCGCAAAGAAACACTTTTTTTTCACAAATTAAATATTTTATGAGGAAAATAAAATTTTCAAAAAAAGTTAGCCCAGTCATTTTCGAAATTTGGGAAACTGAAGGATGTACTGGATTGTGCTCGACTTGTGCTGCATTTTTCCAAATTTCGAAAAGGGCTGGGCTAACTTTTTTTTAAAATTTTATTTTCCTCATAAAAAGTTTAATTTGTGAAAAAAAAATTTTTTTCTTTGCGGCACAACGCAACACAATTCGAGCACAATTCAGCACAAGCTTTATTTTTGAAAATTTCGAAAAAGGCTGGGCTAACTTTATGGACATCCTTTTTGTATACGACTTCTGACCTTGTTTTGTTTTTTTTTTTTATATAAAGTTTTCAGAGCTGACTGTACTAGAATATTCTGGATTAAAATAATTTTTCCTTTCGTAGAGAGCCTTTTCCTTGTTTTTATTACCTAGTACGGTAATGAAACAGATCATTTTCCAAATTTCGTCGCATTGCCATTTATCACTTTTTTATTATGCATTTTCCAATTTCAGTTTGTAGAATCAATTACCTCCCCAGAAGATATTTCGCATTTATTGCCTGAAATGAATACATTGCCAGACACGGTAGCTATCAACAAAACAGGTAATAAGTAATAAAAGCAGAGCCTGGCAATCAGTGATCTTACCAAGAAGGGTGCAGAGAAATGCTGCATCAAGGATGCCGCCGCCAGAAGGTAATCAATATAATCTGGAAAAATGGCATGATAAACCCTCGGGAAAAATCCACCCGAGTAAATAATTAGCAGTGACCTGAACTCGGATCGATTGTTTGAGGATGATCATGAGAACGCAGATTAAACTTCGGGTTTTGTCATTCTAGCTATCGACGAACCTTAACGCCAAAACACAATGATACCGACACGGCAAATACGACGACACTGTCGTCGTAAATGTCGCCGGGTTAACTCAATGACACCGACCGACATTCTTATGTTCGTTGACATATAAAGACATATAAATTATTTGTTGAAGTTCATTAACAAAATGGAAAAGATATCAAAAAGAAAGTTGTTAAAAGCACATACATATAATTTGTCCGCCAAATGGTGGTTCAATGTATTATAATTATAAGGGCCATCACAGCGTAGTACTTTTGGCTGCATGCGATTCCAATTATACTTTTACAGCTGTAGATATTGAAGCATACGGCAGCCAAAGTGACGGAGGAATTCTAAAGGAAAGTTTGTTTTGCAAGTTGCTTTTAAAAGAAGTTTTACCTATTCCAAATGCGGGACCTTTACCAAACAAAACGGAAACTTTCCATTTTTCTTCTTCTTATGAGGCCTTTTCCAGGACATAAACTGTCAACCGAACATGAAAACTTTAATAAAAGCCTTTCACGTGCTCGAATCACAATAGAAAATTCTTTTGGGATCCTTGCAAGTAGATGGCGCGTGCTGAAAAATGATATACATTGCCACCCCAAGAATGTGGACAAAATAACTAAAGCCGTAGTTGTCCTCCACAATTACCTCAAGCTAAATGATATCAGTGCATATTGTTCTCCAACATATGCAGACTATTTTATAGATGAAAGATTAATACTTGACTTATGGCGGTCAGAAGATGCCAATCTGCAACAAGCTCGTGTCAAAGGATCTAATAATGCTTCCCGAGAGGCATTTCACCTTAGGGAAAAACTGTCGCAGTATATTTTTGATGAAAATATTTTATTAGGTGGAATTTTTAATAAAAAGCAATATATGTTTCACAAAATGTCTACAGGTTTGAGTTCTTCACAACTTGTGCTGCACTTTTACAAAATGTGTCGATTTCGTTCTCTTCCTCTTTGCCCTGCACTTCGTGCAGAAGTTTTTCAAAAAAGCCTTTTAAGGTGTTGTGCTCGGATGCTCGGATGGTCGGATCACCTACCACTTATTTTCAGCTTTTCTTCAATTTCTCTTCGTTTTTTTTTTCTTTAAATAGGTATTCCGATATTGGGGACTTCTTTTATCATACATACAAGTAATTAGTTTCCCTCACCAAATTAATTAATTGCTCCTCGAAAGACATTTTTTGGTCATTACTCTGAACTGTCAAAATCAAATTACGACGACAACGACGACAAAAGTTGAATTATTCCGAACTCTGATTACGGCGACAAAATCGGTCGGCACCATTGTGTACAGCAACATGGTATTGCCGTTAGGTCAACATTCAATTTGTCGTCGTAAATGTCGTGTCGGCATCGTGTTTCGGCCTATAATATGAAAACCCAATGAAAGCGGCAGGCGTCACGTCACTTTGACAGTTCAATGGAATATACGTGTTTAAGTTCGTACTGGCCAAATGGCTGCTGCGCTTGCCGGATTCGACGCGAAAGTAGAGCAATATTCTACTTTTAACGCGCGGCAGACAATTTGACAGTTCTTTTGATTGATCTTAAACTGTTTATATGCTTTGTAATAATAAATCAAGCATTTCTATCACTTTTTCTTCCTTCTCATAAATAAATCTTAAGACTACCAACGCGATGCGTCCATTGGGTCTTGTCCAAATCCTACACGCGTCTGCCGCAGAGAACTGTCAAATATAGAGAGAACAGGAAGATCAATCAATCAATCAGAGACTTTCTTGCGCATTTAAAATAAATTGTCCTTAATGTGTGGTCCTAACTTCCCTGTTAGGATTTGTGGTAGGGTAGATTTAACGCTCAGGCTTTTTATTTTGGACTTGATTTCAAAATTTTCTTGGTTTTGTCTTCTTTTGTTACATATATTGATTAAAAACTTTTACGTTTGATTTGTTTTTGTTGGTTATTACAGATTCGCGCGCGACACTAAGCTGTTTCCGATGCGGTTGTTTGTTCAATGTTGTATTGGAGGGTGAGACGGGAAATTGGGATGGGTGCGGTTGAAGAGGATGAGGAGTTCTGGAGCTTGGACCAGGTATCCTTGTGGGGGGTCTTCCTTCTCTAGGCAGTTCCTATGTGGGGCATCCTGCTATGATGACGGTGGCTGATGTTCCGGAGTTCTATCCTCGATGGTGGGTACCTTTGCTGCAAAAGAAAGTAAATCTTTCTCCAGTATAGTAAATGCCCCTACTCTCAGGGTCAACAAGTTGAAGGGGTGAGATATACCTGAATTCTGCAGGTGGAGTGTGTGCAGGCAGGCTGAAGATGAGAGGGTTTGGATGATGAGGAAGTTTTTCCATTTGATGTTGGGCTTGCGAGACAAGGTAAGTGTCTATAGGGAGGATTTTTGCTGCCTCGTACAGCTTTTTGTTGGGGTAGTACTTATGGTCTGCCCTTCGATGAAGGCCAGTGCAAGAACGAAGTACTTTCCTCTCGAGATTTCCGAGGTTTTTCATGTAGGTTGGTGAGATCGTGTGCCATATTGGGAAACAGTATGTGATGTTTGGTCGAATTAGTTGCTTATAAAGCAGGAGCATGGTGGGGACTGACAGCCCATTTTTGGTGTTGATAAGTGGGCTCAGAAGGCTATAGGCAGCTTTTGCTTTTCTTAGAGCATATTGTGCGTGAGGGTTAAACTTGTGCAGGTTAGAGAAAGATATACCGAGGTATTTGGTTTTAGTGGAAGGTGTTATTTTTTGGTTATTGACTTCAATGTCAATATTTTTAGCCAAGGAGAACAGGAAGTGTTGATACCTATTATTATATAGCTACTTAACACACACACATACCACAATTCATTGACACATCAAACACATGCAGGGCGGGCAGCACATTCCGGGTGAGACAACTTTGATCTCGCACCACTTCACTTGGTAGTCGCCCGCCGAACAGTACGTACCTTGTCAAGTACACGACAAGATCACATAATCAAATTATACCAAAAATGATTTATAATTAATAAAGCATCAGTTAAGTTAGATGATTGTTTTCATTCACGTTACAACACCTATAAAATTCGTGTACAGAGTGTAACTTTTCTTTGAGGTCCTTGAGTAGCGGAAATTGGATAAATGTTTGTTCAGCTGCCTACATTTGAAACAGCTGAGAAACTCTCTGGGTACCTTTGTGCAGTGACAGCGAATAAGAGCACGACTGAGAGCATTTTCGGTGGGAGCAACCGCGTTATTTTCGGGCATATATCTTTTTGCCCCGCTCTCTATATTGATTGTAGCACACGCCTGTAGTGTGCTCTTACTACAGGGGCAACAGATTATAACACAACCAGAATTTGACTACACCAAATTTAGCTTATCATACTTCCTGTACTCGTGGGTCTATCTTCCCGAAACAGAAAAAGATGTGTGTAAATAGCAGCTGTGTAATATGTGCCCTAAGTATACAAAAATAAATTAGACTTTAAATTCTGAATTTTTATACATACAATATTGCTGTAATATTTCATAAAAGTGTAAGAAAATAGAATTATAATAGATTCAGATATTTGAAAGTTATTTAATAAAATATGGCAACATTGGAAATTCCCTTTTACCGTATGGGAGAATTGTTCTTTTTTTCTATATTCTTACAGCTGCTTCGAACGTATATGGGTCACTCCACGCAACATCGTCCAAAATTGTTTTCTTGGTTCGACTATCAAGGATTCATTTGAAACTTATCATGTGTTAAGGTCTTTTAGAGTATAGTAACATCCTGATTTTCTGCGCCTTCTCCCTCGCCCTCACTTCACAAAATTGGTGAATTTAAAGTTTCGTGAAATGTCGTTGTAGAGTTACATTTAAAGTTCAATTCAGGAACCGCATTAAATTATTTTGGTATCATTTTAAAGGAGATAAACCGAAGTTTCGTAGAGCCAAAAAGAAATTCACCAGAGTGAAGTCTTTTATCCTTGAACATTCTTTTATTTATGTTGTCTTATATTTCCTTTATTTGTGTACTTATTAGCTATATTTTTTGGGCTCCGTTCTACAGAACACAAGAGATTGCGAATTGACTTGATTTCTGGGGTGCTTAGAAGTAGCACAGGTTGAAAAGTATAGACAAAATAAATAGAAAAGCTATAATTCATCTAATACCAATTCTTACGATACCCTAGATGAATGTCCGTATATAATTTCGTATGGTCACCTCTCTTTGCAAGATTGAATGTTCAAGGGGTTTTTCCTTAGAACTGTTCGGCGGACAGAAAAAAATATTACAATCATTTTCACAGTAAACGTAAAAAACCTAAATTTTTATATGGCAATACAAAAAAGGGGTTGCCCAATTTAACCCATTCTTGAAACTATATTTACTATTTCAATGAAATTTTTCATCTCTCTACGTTGACGCACTGCCCGCCAAATATATAGTGAAAAACGATTTTTTTGTATAGCAACCCCACGAAGGAGTTACTTGATTTGTCCCATTTTCGAATTTAAATTTACTTTTTTTTTCTTTTTTTAAACCAGTATGCAAAATCTCAGCACTCTAAGTACACGCGTTTTCGAATATCATGAGGGCAGTCGGACGGACATGCAAAAATCAAAATATCTTTAAATATTATGCGTGGGTCTCAAATCCATTTTGCTCTACCATCATTATAACTAGGTGTTACAAACGGAATGACAAACTTAGTATGATTTTATCATCCAGGGTATAATAATCAAATTGCCATGACTTGAATCCTTGAAAAATATCAAAATGGAACTTGATAAATTTCGTAACATTGGCAGGTTTCGCGTTTTGTTAGAATTAAGGGCATGTCACCTTGTTTATTTTTTCCATACTATCAAAACTTTTTCTACTTCTGTGCACCCTAGAAATTTCAATTCAATTTAAGTGGCATCATGATGAATGTGTGTATAAGAGGGAAAATTTGAGATTTGTATGTACAGCCATTCCACCTGAACCCCACATCCCTGATTTGGATGAAACATTCAGCGCAAAGGGGTTTAGAAATTTCATAATTTTACTATGAAATGTCATTTTCAAAAAAAAAACAAAAATCTCGAGAATAGAGCAACCAAATGAAGCTAAATGCCTTTTATATTTTTCAAACGATCAAATCGGTCAAACGACGCACATATTGATGAATCATTTTTATGTATGAATATGTCCACGAGTGTACAGGGTGTCCAGTATGTGGTCTGGCACCCGAATGATGGTGGGTGGGTGATAGGAAATCCTAACAGTTTCCGAGATAATGGGGTTAAAGATAATTGGGTATGTTTTTAGATCACCCTGTAACATTTGAACTTTACACCCTATGATGATGTTTTAAAGATTAGATAGATAGATAAAAATCATTGGACCTTTTCTATTAAATCTTCCCTTATGCCTCTGGGTTTCAAAGTTATTGCACAACAATTATAAAATTTCTGAATTTTACCTCGGTCTTTTTTATTTTACTACTACTTTTATAAAAAAAAAAAACGTCATCAATACCAAATTTTTCATATTGGCCTTAAGAAGCCCAAAAAATTGGCTTTAATGAACTTTTACACTCTGTACCCAAAATGTAACCCTTTCTGCGTTTTTTGCACTTTTTCTTAAACCCATCCATCACCGTAGGGTCTAAAGCCGGCTCCAGACGATGCGCACACTTGCCACACATTCATGTGCGCTAGTACGATCATGTTCGCTTGGAAGGCGAACTTATCACACATCGAAGGCACATTGTACCAAGAAATAACGGTATTTTCACACATTTTTTCACATACTTCCGGAACAGCTAGAGCTCTGAAAGATTCAGCATTTATGTATTTCCGATGCCAATGCAATATTCAATTGTTTCCAACATTCCCTTTAACTCGTACACGAATTTGTCTGTCTATTTATTTATATATTTCTTCTTTACTATTTTCGGCACTCTCGTAGACCCACTTTTCGTAATCACAGCGAGCTGAAATTTGGCACACAGGTTCATGTCGCGTGACAATTGATTCTATCAAAAATTTGAACCGGAAATTTCCGTGAAAAACCCGGAAAATCGGGAAATTTGAAAATTTGGTACAAATTTGATTAGTGATAAATCGGTTTCAGGAAAAATGCAGTGTTTTACCATTTTTCCGAAAAAAATTTCCGGATTTTTCCGACTTTTCCGGAAAATTTTCCGGTAAGAAAGTTTTCTAAATTATGCAGGATGAAGTTCCCTATTAACTGGCATCATTACTTTCTCTCCGACAATGGTGAAAACTTGAAGAAAAAATCGAGGAAAATTCATGTAAAAAGGCTTTTCCGGAGTTTTTCAGACCAAGGATGCGTTTGAGCGTTTTGCAACCTACGACAAAGTTGTAGAGCGAAATGAGTTGCATGAAGTTGCTTTTGTGGAAAACTCCGTGGAAAACCCGGAAAAGCGGGAAAATAAAAAAAGTTTTATAAGCTATGCGGAATCATTTTTTTCCGTCCTACTGGCATCAATACTTTCTCTTCAACAATCATGAAAACTTGCATGAAAAATCGAGGAAAATTCATGTAATTTTTTAAAAAAAATTCATAGTAATAGGAAAAGTCTGTGGAAAACATGGAAAATCGGGAAAATTCATGTTTTATGGGATAAAGCTAAAAAGCGCTGTTTAAAACATAATTTGAATTTCAGAAAACCGTTGCAGTACTTCAACGATTTGATACTCGAAAAATTTTTGTTTTCGGATCGGCACCAAACATGACTTAAAAATTGTTTTAAAATATCTCCATGCAGCACGTAGTAACAATTTAGTTAACGTGAAAAAGGCAGAAAATAAAATAAGTAAAAAACGAGTTTTCAAACCAAACTGAGGCCATGCCGCATGAAAAAGTAGAAAATAAACTTTTCTTCACACACAGAGGTGGGCTCAGATTTTATTCGCTGACAATCACCGATATATTTCAGTATGATCAATCAGAGGTAATAAGTGATTTGATTCATGAAGAGAAAGAATATTCAAGAGAAATGTCCCAATCAAAAAATCTGAGTCCACCTCTGTGTGTGAAGGAAAGTTTATTTTCTACTTTTTCATGCGGCTTGGCCTCAGTTTTGTTTGAGAACTTGTTTTTTACTTATTTTATTTATACTGAAATGCATCATTGGAACTTTCAAAGTGATTTGCTCCTATAAAACGTTTATAGGTAGCCATGATTTTCCATATTGCGCAAATTATCAAATTGCCATGATTTTAATTTTCAGAAAATATCAAAATAGATCTGAAAAATATTTGGTTCAAATTTTGAAGCTTTTATTTTGCAAAAGCAGTGCAATGTGATGATTTTTTATCCATTTATATGCATTTGTAACCGTTTTTAATATCTACGTCAAGCGATAATCTCCTCTGATCCGGATCAGAAAAAAAGATCGTTATTAATATGATGAAGAGGTGTAGTGCTTTCAAAAAGCGTGTCATCGATTTTTTTTCTTGTTCAGTTTAGAAATTAGATTGATGGCGAAATAAAAGTTTAAGGGAAGTAGGATTTTAAAACCACAACAAAACACTCAAAGAAAATATAATCTTTTTAAAAGGTTATACCTAACATATATATGTATAAACAATCAATTAAAAAATATAAAAACCTTTTCCAAACACATTACTTCTACTACATTACATCTCTGCGATTGTTAATGAATATTCTTTGGTTTATTTTTCTTTTCTGCCTATTTATTATAGGCACTTGCCATAATGACATATGCTGAGCAAGCTAGAAATGTTTTCTCCATTTTCCGGGGATCGAAGATAACTGGTATTTTGAAACAAAAACGATGTGATAAAATATGATCGCGCAATTCAGTGCAATATACAAAACAATATCTCAATGGAGTCATTTCAATTCCTGTTAAGTTATTGAAAACTTAACGTGTTTTAAGAAAAAGTTGTGCTGAAACTGTTAAGTCTGTCATATAATAATTTAAAGTAAAAAAAAAACTAAGCTGAAAGGCTTATAATTAAAGTAATATGGTTTGAAGCTGCACTCACACTGTGCAAGTTTGATTACTAAAGTGGTTTTTCACATTTATTTCTAGAGCAATTCGTCTCACAGTAAAAATGATTATAACCAATTTCATATACTGAAGAAATTTTCTATAAAATAAAAACGTCTATGACTGATGGTTTTCACAGTATACGTAAAAAACTTAAATTTCAATATGGTAACACCAAGAAAAAGTTTCGCGATTTAATTAATTTTTGAAATTTCATTAACTATTTTTATAAAACCGCCATGTATCGAATTTCAGGTCTCTAGGTCGGCGCGTTCTCAGCCAATTCCCAAATATACAGTGAAAAAAGAAATGTTTGTATGGCAACCCTACGAAGGTGTTGCCCGACTGGTCCGATATTCGAACTTAAATTAACTTTTTTTTTTTTAAGAAAAGCCCGTGTGCAAAATTTTATCACTCTAGGTCAGGGGTCGGCAACCTGCGGCTCGCGAGCCACATGCGGCTCTTTGGATGTGAAGCTGCGGCTCTTTAGTTCCATACGCAAATATTATTTATTTTATAAAAAAAAAGAAACATTTAAAAGTTGTTTTGAATCGATTACCGAGTATTAGGGACCGATTCTATCTCTCAGCTACTTGTACTCAGTGATGCCACTTGGATACAATTGTATCATTTTGGATACATTTTACTTGAAATTCTTGAAATGGATACTTTGATACCTTTTTTAGAGATGGATACATTTTCCTATTTTAAAATAATTTTTAAGCATATTATTATATTCTCAATTCAATATTTATTAAATGTTCATTTAACTTGAATTTTGAATCCTGAATCACTTTGCGTACAGCAAAAAAACTATTCTTCCTTTAATTGATACTTTTCCAAACATTACTACAAATCGGAAAGTAATTTTTAATGAATGGTGTATACTTTCTTTTCAAAAATATTTAAATTTTAACTACGATATTGAATTTTTTTGCCAAATTTAAGCATTCAGAAAACATACGAACAATCGGTGCTTGAAGATTTATGTAATTTTGTTCTGCGTATTTGAAGTTTGTCGCATAGTTCAGCTCAGATCAACCTAATAAAACATAAAAAATGTCTAATACCATTGATTCGAAAATCTTAGCGAAAGGAGTTGAATCAGAATATTTTGCTCAACTGGAAAAGAGTTTTTGGTTTTTTATTAGTTATCTGTTAGTACCCAGAAAAAGGTTATGTTTATTTATTTTATATTTAAAAACTTATAATGATTGTAAAATTCGATACCGTAACTCGAATAGCTGAGTCTAAAACTGCCAAGGAAAGGGAAACCCAGCCTACATATGTTTTGGTAGAAGAATTGATTTGTTTTGAAGAAAAATTAATTCTTTTTGCAGAAGATATTCAGAGCGGTAAATTACTTCATTTTCAATTTCTAAAGCAATATCGTTATAAAAAAAATTAAAGATGAATTTGCTGACAGATTTGAGCAATTCAAAACCAACAAAACCGCTCTAGCATTCATAGTAAATCCTCTCAACACAACTAGTAACGATATCCACATTGAGCCATTTGGAATTGATACTGGATCTGTAGAAATGCGATTGATCCATTTGAAAAGTAAAGCTTTGTAGAATGGAAAATTTACAGAGTTGAACAGCAAGTTGGAAGAGTTGGAGGTCCAAAAATGTATGTACGTAGCACAACAAAAGTGCACAGCTTTAAAAGAAATGCCGCGAGTTGAGGCGAGTTCGACGCATGGAATAGTCTTCCAGATTGCTACAGTGAGGTGAAGTAGTTGGCATTTGGACATATTCGTGCTTGCAAGCGTTCTCTTGCATGAATATAATTAAAAGTAAAGTAAGAAGCCAACTAAAAAATGAAAATTTAGAGTCTTGTTTGAAACTTAAAACAACAAGTTATGAGCCAAATTTATTCAAACTTTCTAAAACCATGCAAAGCCAACACTCCTATTGAATTTGTTTTCTCAATTGTTTGTTATTGAAATACAAGTTAGTGTTGTAAGTAAATGTTTAATTGTTTTAATTTTTTACTTAAATAAAAAGTAAAAAAAACTTTATTTATGCGAGTACTATTTATTGTTGGCAAGAAAAAATTGTGTGGCTCTTTAAAAACTTTGAAATTTTGTAAATTGTAATTTTTGACTCTTCCGACTCATAAGGTTGCCGACCCCTGCTCTAGGTGAACGAATTCTCGAGTTATCGTACGGACGGACATGCAAAAATCGAAATAACTTTTAATATTGCTCCCATTTTGCTCTACTAGCATTATTTCTGTACATTACAAACTTAGTATACCCCCTATGATTACATTTAGCGTATAATAAATAAAACATTATTTTTTAAAGAGTTTTTTAAGACACTTCTCAAATGGTAAGAAATGTAAAAGTTACTAACCATTTCATAAAGTAAAAACCCAAATTGACTTTTCATATTTGCTGGAATAAAAATAATTTTGAAACCTGCTATTTTCGGCTAGAAAAATTAAAAAGCCGAGCTGGGCTTAAATTTTTATCGAATAATAGCATCAACCTCTCGAGCTTGCTTTTCTACCCTCAAAACTATTATCTGTCAGGAATAACAAGTAAAGTAAGGTTTTTTCGTGAAAAGTCATGACTGGTTCAACTGTGGCAAGTGGGCGCAAGAGGCGGCTTACGTTCAGAAGTTACTGAGTGATCTATTAAGACATACTCAAATAATTTTATCTCGGAAACCATTAGGATTTCCCCTCCCTGCCCATGAAAGAAAGAACTGCAAAAATATATGCGAAATGTAGTAACTGGGGTGTATGCGACCCAAAGGCATAAAAATGAGTTTTCGGCAGCAAAAACGTTCCGAAAAAAGTTTCCTGAATCGGGAAAAAAGTACATCACCCGATAGGACTCGGCGATACCTTTAATTTAATATGCAACATGGCGTATCGTAGCCACCTTCCCCCACCCCCCTCCACCGCCCTTAAAAGTATGCAAAGAAAAAAATTCTTCTACGAATTGAAGCTGGTAATAAGCTGAGACTAGCATTGAAACCTATTTTCTGATCGCACATAACCCTACCGAGTTAGAGCCGATCTCAGGCGAAAACTTCTAGTACCTCAGTTTAAAACAGAGGGAAATCCTAAAAAGTGTGTATGGGGATGGTTATTTAAGCGTCCGAATATAGGAGTATGGGTACTCAAACTTCGTCTCAGGACCAAAGGAATTCGATTTTGTACTAGATTTTCCAAAATGTACTTGATCAAACTTTCACCCTCAAGCCTTCCCCGCTTAATTGTAATAAAATATGTTCAGAGTGTCATAATGGATCGTTTAAGACATCTATCATTACTGGACGTGTTGGGCCTAAAATAGACATTTCCCTTTACATATACAAAACAACTAGATCATTCGATGCAAAACTCTGCAATTATAAATATGCAGACTGCTTACGATCTGTTGTGTTTAATAGAAAGGCTTATCTTCGCGTATTCTAGTTGTATTAAAACCATGTTTTTCTGTATCAATCTACATATAATTAGCTCGATCAGTTTCAGTTGCTGAATACAATTGGATTTTATACAAAAACAAAATACTTCGCTCTATAAACAAACCTCTATAAAACAAACAACTACGAACAGATTGGCTGCAAGGCATATGCGCATTTTTTTTTATTACAATAATTCAAAAATTTGAACAAAATATTTTATAGAGAACGGAACTCATGTTTTCCTTAAAATGTTCCCACAACAGCAGTTACCGCTTACAGGCATCCTTCTTCTGGGATTTCGAGGAAAGCAACCATATCATAAAAGAGAAAGTTTCGAAATATTTTATTCGTTCCTGGGGGAATGGCCATCATCATCATCATCATCAGAATCAACATCAAACAAAAATTAAAGTTCAGTACAACCTGAGCTGTTCACTTTTATTTTAGTGCACTCAACTTCAAACTTTTCATGCAGGACCCCAGAATCCATTGCAACATTCATTCCAACAACAACATATAACTTTTAATTGCGGATGACCGCTCGGAGCCGGACTGGATTCAAACATTTCCGCCAAAGATTCTAAAGCGGGTAGAAAGGCCGGAGAGCATTTAATAATTACAACTGCCACAAATTAAAATAACGAAGAGTTTATGAAGTGCAACTTTTCTCTATAAATTCAAAACTATTGCATAGCCAGTGAGCCAGATCTGGTTGTGGTTGCCCTCCTATGTATGTAGTATATATAAAGTGCCCAGGGCAGATAATATTTCTTAGCAATATACATATATAGGT
The DNA here is from genome assembly GCA_963930735.1 of Dioctria linearis. Classification (NCBI taxonomy): domain Eukaryota; kingdom Metazoa; phylum Arthropoda; class Insecta; order Diptera; family Asilidae; genus Dioctria; species Dioctria linearis. The sequence goes on along the minus strand of OZ005744.1, from coordinate 200,001,700 downwards.
GTACTTATAGTATATACACGTAGTAGATATATAGAGGTAATATAACTAACTATACAGTGTACTCTATGCTGGCCAGAATAAATGTGGTCTGGTGCTGTAATGTGAAAAGTTTATTTCACATTTCAAGACTGCGGACAATAATTCAACGTCACACTTTATCTGTCCAATGCCGGTTAGTCTTCATGGCAACACCTGAGAGTAATTACTGTTCATGAGGTTGGATGGAAGTGTTCCTGATAAAACTTACTATAAGTTCAGTTCATAGTTAGCTGCACAGCACATCCAGACGTCCATTGTATCGCCCCAGAATAGTTTAACGTAGCCAGAAAATTCCATTTATTCGACACGTAAATGACAAGAAGTTACCTGCTGGACGGCTAATTTCAAACTCCACTGTATCACTGTTACTATTGTACTTAAATCTGACGAGGCAAGTGCACCTAGTGAAAGAACCTTTTCACTTTAGTTTATAAAGCATTATACCCCCCCAGAGAATGAATGCAGATGACTTCCGGAAGAGATTGTAATACAATGTGAAACTTTCATTGTTCATGCTGTGATTATTACATCCAGACGAAAGTCGCATTCACTTTAAAGAGTGTTCGTTTTCATTGCGAGTTCTTAAATCCAAGTCTCTGATTACTCAATTAGGGAATAAGCTTCCGAATGTTGCCCTTCCCCTGTTTATTCAATGATACTTTCAACAAGAACAAAAGACTTTTCATTTTCGTAATTTCTCTTCTTAATGACATTGTGTTTTGCATCACAATAATTTTTTTCGAGGTTATATAGTCTATGGGAAGAGTATGCAGCCACGTCAGGGCCTAACCGAAGAATATCGCGAAAATTATAAAAAGTATTTCCAATGGCAAGCAAGATCAAGAAGGAAAAATATTGTAACAAATCGTCAAAGATCTATTCGAAGAGGAGTCTGAACAATTTAACAAGATCTTCAACAGTATTTCAGGTTGAATAAAACGCAGTTCGACACTAAGCCAAAAGTAAGTAATCAGCCTGTCCAACTTCAATAAATCCACCTCTTGTGTGAGTTCGTTATCAAAAACTAACTGAAACACGGATACTATTCCTTGGAAATTAATAATAACAAGTAAAAAACCTGGAATTGGTCTATAAGACCGTAGATGAATGCCCATATGTAATTTCGTATGGTCATCTCTCTGTGCAAGTTTGATTTTTGAAGTGGTTTTTCACATATATTTCTAGAACGTTCGTCGAACAGGAAAAATACTAATTCATACGATTTCATATTCTGAAGAGCTTTTCAGAGTAATAAAAATGTCTAGGACTGATCGTTTTACAGTATACGTAAGCAACATAAAAAAAACAACACCGGGAAGGAGTTATCCAATTTAGGTCTATTTTTGAAGCTTTATTTACTATTACTATCAAAACACCGTGCACAAAATTTCAACTCTCTACGTCGACGCGCTCTCAGGCAGTGTTCATATACAGGGTGGCCAAAAGTCACCATGGGGGCCAAAAGTCACCATGGGGTTTAAAAATTTAATAACTTTTTCGTTATATATATTTTTTATTTTTTTTTTTTTTAGATTATATAAATAACATCTGGAGAATAAATAATGGAGAGATTCACAACTGAACAAAGAACCAGAATAATACAGGGTGGGCCAAAAGTCACCATGGGGTTTAAAAATGCTCTTTGCGTTAAAATAATTGATCGCTGATTTAAGTAATAAAATTCTATTATTCTGGTTCTTTTTTCAGTTGTGAATCTCTCCATTATTTATTCTCCAGATGTTATTTATATAATCTAAAAAAAAAAATAAAAAAAAAATATATAAACGAAAAAGTTATTAAATTTTTAAACCCCATGGTGACTTTTGGCCCCCATGGTGACTTTTGGCCCACCCTGTATATAGTAAAAAAACGAAATTTTTATATGGCAACCCTACGAAAGGTTCCAGATGGGTTCCAGGGTTCCAAATGGTCCGATTTATCCCATTTTCGAACTCAAATTGAATTTTTTTTAAAAGCCCGTGTGCAAAATGTCTGCTCTTTTAGTGAACGCGACTTATTGTGAGGACGGAACGGACAGACGAACAGACCACCCTTAAAATAATTGTAAAAGGGAAAAGGAATAATCGCGTCTCCTAGAGAGAAAATTTAACACAAAAATTGAATTTTTCTGCATAATTAAGGCAACATTAATTGAGCATGGAATATTCCAAAAATATATAAAATTTAGACAATTTATAGCAATTTATTAAAATGGCACTTCTGAATTAAAAACTTTGAGAACTTGAATGACAAGCGTATCCCATTGACACAAGAAACCAGCGATTCAGAAAGAAGTACAATTTAAGCGCTTTCGATAGGTATAATTTGGAAGCTCTAGTCAGAAAAACTAGTAAGTACTCAAGAGCTTCAATAGCCGACACTTGAAAGTTCTATAGAAGATTAGTCTACTGAGGCCGCTGCTTTTCTCCATACCAATGTCCTTGCCTCTTAGGCAAGCGCCTTACATACTACTGTTCTTGGGAAGCAGTCTTGAAGGCTTTTTATAAGATTATGTTTTTCAAAAGACATCTTTAACAATCTTCTTCATCCCATCATTTAGTATACCTCCGGAAGTGCTTCTCTAGAACAGTGAAATGCTCGCCTCTGCGTAGTAAAAGACTAATGAACTGGGATAAAGAAGAGAAGCGCTCGTGCTTCTAGGAAAGCATTCCAGGAAGTTTTTTATAGCGCTCTTTTCTCAAAAATGGGTTGCCACTTTGCTACAATTGTAGCAAAAGTGATACTTTTTGAGGCCATTCATTCTCTTTAACTCATACACGGATTTGTCTGTCTAGATATTTCTTTTTTACTATTTTCGACACTCTCCTGGGCCACTTTTCGTCATCACAGCGAGCTGAAATTCGGCACACAGATTCATATCGCGAGACAATTGAATCTATCAAATTTTGAACCGGAAATTTCCGTGGAAAACCCGGAAAATCGGAAAAATCATCAAAAATTTGGTACAAATTTGATTAGTGATAAATCCATTTCAGGAAAAATGCAGAGTTTTCCAATTTTTCCGAAAAAAAAATCCAGAATTTACCGACTTTTCCGGAAAATTTTCCGACTCTTCCGGAAAATTTTCCGGTAAAAAAGTTTTCTAAATTATGCAGGATCAAGTTCCCTATCAACTGGCATCATTACTTTCTCTCCGACAATGGTGAAAACTTGCAGAAAAAATCGAGGAAAATTCATGTAAAAACGCTTTTCCGGAGTTTTTCAGACCAATGAAGCGTTTTGCAACCTAAGACAAAGTTGTGGAGGGAAATGAGTTGCATAAAGTTGCTTTTGTGGAAAACTCCGTGGAAAACCGGGAAAAGCGGGAAAATCAACGGACAAATTTTCATCGATATGATTAGTGATAAATCTGTTTCAGGAAATGCAGAATTTTCCAATTTTTCTGGAATTTTCAGAATTTTCCGACTTTTCCGGAAAATTTTCCGACAAAAAAGTTTTATAAGCTATCATTTTTCCGTCCTACTGGCATCAATACTTTCTCTTCAACAATCATGAAAACTTGCATGAAAAATCGAGTAAAATTCATGTAAATTTTAAAAAAAATTCATAGTAATAGGAAAAGTCTAAGGAAAACATGGAAAATCGGGAAAATTCATGTTATATGGGATCAAGTTGGAATACAGCTGAAAAGCGCTGTTTAAAACATAATTTGAATTCAGAAAACCGTTGCAGTACTTCAACGATTTGATACTCGAAAAATTTTTGTTTTCGGATCGGCACCAAACATGACTTAAAAATTGTTTTAAAATATCTCCATGCAGCACATAATAACAATTTAGTTAACGTGAAAAAGGCAGAAAATAAAATAAGTAAAAAAACGAGTTTTCAAACAAAACTGAGGCCAAGCCGCATGAAAAGTAGAAAATCAACTTTTCTTCACACGCAGAGGTGGACTCAGAATTTATTCGCTGAAAATCACCGATATATTTCAGTATGATCAATCAGAGGTAATAAGTGATTTGATTCATGAAGAGAAAGAATATTCAAGAGAAATGTCCCAATCAAAAAATCTGAGTCCACCTCTGTGTGTGTAGAAAAAGGTTATTTTCTACTTTTTCATGCGGCTTGGCCTCAGTTTTGTTTGAAAACTCGTTTTTACTTATTTTATTTATCTTTATTCATAGAAGTTTTAAAGAGAGCTTGATTTTTTTTCTTTTTTTCTTCCTTTTCTTACCGTGTGCATTTTAAATGTAAAATTCTCGGATATCTCGCCTGCTTCCTAACTTGTCATTAGGTTTACTTTGACATAGTTTTATAGAGGAAGAAGGCTTTCTCTTTCTTTGTTTGAAATTGTTAAGGAGGATTTACATTATGATGACATGCATTTTTTACAGAAATTGTGAGGGAGATAGCACATCGTATACGGAAATTTATTTATGAGTGACGAGAGAAGCAAACGCGTCCTGAATTTTTTCCGGACGACGATTTGTCACTGTCTGCGTATCCGGAACCATAAATAGACCTCAAGCATAGAGAGTTTTTACAGTTACTGAAACTAAAACATTGTTATTGGCAACCCTAATTTGTCAATTTCATCTAGTCGTGCTGCCATATTGTTGTTGTTACCATAATTTTATAGAAAATGTTTATTAAATTAAATTATCAAAATAAAAATAAGTTTTTAATTTGTAATTAAATATTGCGAAATCGAAAGTTTTTACATATTTGTTTATAGAAAAGATTGAAGTTATTTCGGACATTGTTTTTCGCCCAATTTTTAACAACAATTATTATTAAAAACTTGACAATGTGACAGTTTGCAATTTGTACCATAAAAACTGGAGGGGACTGTAAGTGTGAGGTATTGTGATGATTGCTTCGGCAGCATTTAAATTTCAATAAGCTATCGCCCTCACAATTTCTGTAAAAAATTCATGTCATCATAATGTAAATCCTCCTTTATCAGTAAAAATGAATTCGTTTTGAAATATTACTTTAGTTGTTCCGTCTAATATATTTCTATGACTTTTCTTCCCAGGGAAAAAAATGTGAGAAATTGCAGCCTAATCTGTGGGAAAAGTGCCCAAAAATTCCCGCATAAAATTAAAAGTTATTTTGATTTTTGCATGTCCGTCTGTCCGTCCGTGCGCACGATAACTCGAGAAAGCGTTCACCTAAAAAGCTGAAATTTTGTACACGGACATTAAAAAAAAAAAGTAAAATTAAGTTCGAAAAGTTACAAAAATTTCGTTTTCCACGATATAGACACTACGTGAGAACACGTCGATATAGAAAGCTGAAATTTAATACGTTGGGTTTTCATAGTAATAGCAACGAAATTTCAAAAATGGACTAAATCGGGCAACCCCTTCTTGGTGTTGCCATATAAAACTTTTGATTTTTTACATATACTGTGAAAACGATCAGTCCTACACATTTTTATTGTACTAAAGACTTCTTCAGAATAAGAAATCCTATAATTTGGTTATAATCATTTTTTCTGTCCGACGAGCCGTTTTAGAAATATATGCGAGAAACCAATGCAAAAAATCTCAAGTGGGTGACCACACGAAATTTCATACGGGCATTCATCTAGAGTATCATAAGAATTGGTCTTAGACCAATTATAGCTTTTTCTCTTGATCTTCATATGGATTTCACAGCAATATCTGAGGCTTAAGCCTTCTAGATGACGGGCGTAAGTAAAGCTTTGTTTAGGCCAGTAATGTCACTTAAGCCTTGGCTGTGAAACTGGATTATTTATTAAGTCATGGCTTAAGCCATCGCTGGAGCTTAAGCCTGTATTGTGAAACCGGCCATAAGTAGTCTTTCAAAGTGGCAATTTTAGCTTTTTCCACACTAGTTAATGGTTTACCACATTTCCATCTAATACTGGTCTGGTTTAGATCACAGCTGTGCAAAAACTATTCAGCATTCATAGGAACGTACACAAAGGTTTCTCACGTGAACGCAGATTATGAAGTTGGCATAAAATGTCAGGTGCGTCAAACCTTTTTTCCCACTTTGAGCTCGAAAAAAAATTAAACTTACTAAAATATTGTAACTATAATGAATTATTTTGAAAAAAATTCTTTTATGATTTATTTGTAACTACATATTCCCTAATAAAATCGGAATAAAACCGCACAACGGAATCTCTTCTTCCGCACGAGCTATTTTGAAAAATGTCAGGTGAGTCTAACCTTGTTTCCCCCAGTGTATGTGCTACCCCACGATTGGTAGTATATAGAAGTACAATCGATAACTAAAATTTAATTCGAATTGAAAGAAATCGACTTGTAATAAATACGTAAAAATATAAAATTGAATAGATTTATCTAAGTGAGTACCTTAAAAGACACATTTTTTCACAGAGGCAGTTCCCTTAAAACAAAAAAAAAACATCCTTCAATTTTTCCTTTATTCAATTCGTTCACACCTTATAAATTTTTCAAAAAAAAATATCAAATTGAATCACGAAGCAGAGGATATCTTTTGTACAGACCTCAATACCTTTGAAAGGACAAAAAAAAACGCATTCATAACTGGATGGCAAGTCGTATATCATCTCGTTGAGTAAATCTAAGGTACGCCTACATTTTCGCATGCAAATGACTACTGAAACATAGTTCTATCCACAAACGTAACTCATCCTTTAGGTTTTAGGCATTCTTACAATACCACAAAAGCCAACGAGCCGTGCACCATAATTTATTCACACTCAACGTTCTTTCAGTTGGTATCAGTTGGTAGGTACCCAATATACATATATATATACAATAGGGTGCACAACATCGCTTTGGTTAGATATATCCATATCCTTTAGATAGAGAAAAAGCTTTTGCTTTTGCCATCCGATTTTCAATCCCCTTGCAACCCCTTGAAACCGATCAGGCATTAATTTCCTGAAAGTGTTTTGCAGTCGACACAAATTTTCACTGAAAATTGAAAATTCGATGCCATGCATGTGCTCATCTCTTCTGACTTCTGCCACTTTTCTCTGGGTTCTGCTGTGGTTCACTGGCATGTGGTTTTCCTTCGGCCTATACAATCCATCCGAAACCGTAAATTCATAGATAGTATATATTTTAGAAGGAATCGATGTATCCTTCTGCATATGATTAGAGCAATATGCGGTTTGCCCATATTTTGGGGTTATCACCCATAGTGATATCATATCGGTTGATATAGCCGCTAAAAAGGCGAAAAGCTAATTTTGTTGATTACCCCCCAAACCTTATCCAAGCAATAAAAGAAGGGTTGAAGGGTTTCATTAGTATCATTGTACAATCGAACCCACTCTGCAAAATGAATTCACGATTTCACATAATTTTATTATTACACACTTTTATATCCTAGAGCAAAAAAAAAAAAAAACAGCCGTATTTTCTTTACACTCTAGGCCAGGCAGAACCGCAATTTAGATAGGTGCCCTCATTTAAGGCCTTCAAAACTCATAAATTATTCAAGTCATCTCAACTCAAGGCCTTCGGTAACAGAAGTCAGTGGCCAAGGCCACAAAACTGGAAACTGGTGGTGGAAGAGTATACAATTAACGCCTTATTGCACTTAATTCCAAACGATGAAAGTAATCTGCCGTAATGGCAGAGAAAATATCCAAATGAGACCCTGGTTTTTTGCGCTTTTACAAATTCTATTCAAAGCTAAAAGCGGAAGGCTACCATCGTCCCTGCAGCTGAATGAATCTGAAAGTCGCTTTGATCACAACACACCACAACAGCAAAAGATAAGGATTAAAATGAAAACTCACAGAAGTTCAGGAACCTCTTAACGAGAGAACTTTTATTTCACTTTCTGCGATGCAATACAAAAGTGGGTTTGGATTCGTATACACGAGAGTGAGTACCCAGTCATAGGGATGGAGCGAAGCAATGTTTTTGATAGATATTCGCCTCATAATTGGAGCAATACACACACAGAGTAATCCACAGGATTTTCAGGAAATATTTTTCCTCCAGAGTTTTTCAATTCTATTATACCCGGCAGTAAGTACCTGTAATACTTGATGTCATTAAATAAGTTTCATCATACGTGAAACAGCAATTAATTGAACACTTTAAGGGTTTTATCTTGGTTTTTTACTTAAGGATCGTAAAACCCGGTATTGTACCAGTTATACCGGAAAAATCAGATATTTTATTCGCTGGAAAGAGATGAGTCAGAGAGAGAGTTTAAAAACTCCACAAGCTCCTAATTGGGTGGCCAATTTACAATTAAGCAAAAGTTCTCAATAAAAAGAAAACCTTTGGAGGTCTGTTCTTTGCATAAATCAAGTCGAGTTCACAGTTAACTAAGAAATATACAAAATTTTATGCTAAATTATCTATGGCTTACACACATGAAGTGGATCCCATTACGGGACACTGATCCCTCTCATACATATATGTTACCTAGAAGGAGCAGCTACTACGAATTAGAGATGTGTCGGTCCGGAACGAACGGCTCCAATGTGAACGGGTCCATACAAGGAACGACTCGGAACGGGTCTGTAATTATAGTGGAGCTCTCGTTCCATCGGAACGGCTTCATAACTAATGGCAGTAGGTAAAATAAAACAACTTTGTTTTTATGAATGAGGCATTTGAGAGACTCCGTCACGAATTGGTCTTTTCTGACTGCATATTTGCATACGTTGAATCTTTAGGAGGGCCTAAAATAACGTTAAAAATATGCTATCCATTTTTTTATAATGTTAAGTTACACTTAATAGTACAGCATGCATGCAAGCTGCACTGCCATACTTCTGGCACGTGTAACCGCTACTGCCATGCTGGCAGCTCAGCTTTCAGCGAACTTGCATGATGAAAAACCAATGGCAGCTGAGGTTTTTTTTTTTGTTTTTATTATTAAGCCAAGCTCAGGGGATACCCTATGATGCAAAGCACAGCGTGGCAGAAAGGAGATAGGGAAAGGATTAAGGGATATGAGGAGAGCGGTGGAGGTGCCGATGTATGTCACCCCTAAACTTTCGCAGGTTGTATGCCGGAGGAAAGACAGATAATGGTAGACTGTTCCACATTCGCACAGTTCGGGATAAGAAAGCATCACGGAATTTTAGTGTACGGCCGAAGGTAATTTGAAGGGTAAAAGGATGAACGCGGGATGCAGCGCGAGTATTGCGTGCAGGAACTATTCTACAAGGGATCAGACTAGATATTTAGGTGATAGTAATTTGACATTATATAGTTTTCAAGATGGCGGAAAAGAAATGCTTCAGAGGAATTCATAAATTTATACTGGTAAAATGAGATTTTCTGGGATCATTTGCATTGCATCATTTACCAACACCTTCCTTTTCATTTTTTCTTGGGTTTTTATCATTCTGCTACTTCCTTTATTGCTATAATTTTCCAATATACGCAAGACTTTACGTCTCAATGCCATCTTTAAATGAAATTGCATGCAAGATGATAAAACATCAAGCGACCTACCGTCTGCTGTCAAGTTTAAAATCGCGATTGAAGGGAGGCTTGCATGCAAGCTGTGTTATCTCGTGTAACACCCCCGGGTTAGTCCGGTGACACACGATGATACACACGCAATACACCGAACAAAAAACTGGTTTCCTTAGCACTATTTTCGAACATTTTCGTGTATATCGCATTTTAGAGCAGAGGGTTAAGGTTAACCATATTTTTCACAAGCGAAGTTACTATCCCAAGTAACCTCGTGTTCAGTCCCTTACCTCTTCTTGACATACCTACCCAATAGTTTACTTGCGCCAGTACGAAAATGAGTTCCACTCACTTCAACTTTTTAGTGAAATGGAACCTGGGAAATAATCAAATTGAATACCGTTTCTGCAATCAAGACTTTTAACTTGGCAAGCTACGTTTTTAGATCCAAAATTTAAATCGTACGGATTTCAAAATCAAGCTTCTTTTGAAAAAAAAAAAACATCAATTAGAAACAGCATATCAAATTTAAATGTTCATTGTGAACAGGATACTGCGAATCGTGAACAGCCTAGCACTTCACAGTCCGCAACTAACTCACCCGTGATAAAAAGAGTCAGTTCAAATTATACACCTCAAAATCAAACCACTACAGCAGCTTCCATATAGAGGTAGACAAATATTTACATACAAGATCCTCTAGTATTTAGAAATGCCGATCCGATCCTTTAAAGTGATGGGAAGAAAAAAAAATATTTATCCTCCACTTTATCAATTGGTAAAAGAGAGGCTGTTATGGTCGTAAGCTATTCCATATAGCAGTATGCTACATGTAAAATGCTGATGCATGTATGCTGGCCTTAAAGTAAAACGCAGACTGAACGCACCCGACCGAGAGTAATGCTTCCTCAAGCTCGTGTGACATGTCGGTGAAGAAAAGATAAAGAAGAAGAGTATCGATCTGTCTACGTGTAAGAATAAAAAGTTACTGTCGGAAAGTCAGAGAAGAAATAGAATCTGAAATTTTTGTGATCATCGAGACCAAAATTGGGAAAATTAAGGTAAATTGCAATAAAATTTTACTGCCCACATAACTCACAAAAATTATTTTTGTTGAAAAATTAAGGAAAGACAAAGTGCACATCAAGACGTGGTAGAAAGAGTTCATAACGAGGCCCATGTGAGCTATCATCAAAAAAAAAAACCGAAGTATAGAGCAGCGGAAAGTTCCTCCAAGTTATAGTGAAACAGACATTTTCAGAGCGTCTGAGTATTGAGCAAGGTAACATAGTTTAAGGTTTGTGAGATTTCCACTGGACAGGTCTACGGACTTTGCCGGGGCCAAATAAGCACCAGTCAGCTGTTACCTGTTTGCAATTCAATTCACGTTCGGTGATTACAAGCTCAGATTACGGCACTGTGAAGCTGTGGGACACTAAAACGGGTGACTTTACGTACTTTAGTAACTAGAGAGTCAGGAGGCTCTGGTGGAGTTGTTTGGAGAGTGAGAACTATTGATACAACACTTATTTGTGCTGTAGGATCACGAAATGGCACTGAAGAAACTAAGCTGATAGAATTGGACTTTGATGTAGAAAGTGCCTGTTTAAAAGGCTCCTGTATAAATGCCTCTGGGGCGATTGTTTTATAAAATTTCTTCTATATACATAAGCAGCTTACCAAAACTTAGAGATAAATACGTAGAACATTCAATACAGGAGCATATACTCACAAAATAGTTACTAAGTGTAAGTTTATTCATAAAAGGAAGTAAATAGTTCTAGGGATTAAGTTCAAAAAAAAACAACAACAAGGAATAAGTGATGAAATGCGCTTACGAACTACCAAACCACTATGTCATACTATGCGTAGCTCATGCTAGTTATAAAAGAAAAGGGAAGTACATAACTCAAGACGTAATTGTTAAAGTAAATGAGAATACGTTTTTTTTATCCTTTTTAAGTTGAATAATAGAGTAAAAAGTCACTCTTACGTGCTCCGAATTGATCGAATATTTTTGTCTAATTACGACGGTGGTCTTTAGATCGCATTTATCTATTGATTGATAGGAATTTTTGTATGAAAGAAACATTGTGCCTTTGATGTGCATAGCATTTTGAAAAGTAAGGTTATTGTAATGAGCTACAGGTTTTAAGTACGCATACCTACTTACAGACTTCATAAATGTATGATTTCTGTAAAGTGTGAAATTGACATTAGCTTCTAGATTGGAAACCAAAAGCAGACCAATAAATTTTTTTTAGTCTGTTAGCGAATAAATACTTCATTAGGTAGGATAGGTGTGTTATCTCGCTAGTAGGTTAGCCTTTGCAATTGTAGAGCATCGATAGGCTCAGCTGAGGAAACGAAGTTTACTATCCAGCATATATCCTCCCTAGGTGGAGACAATTCACCCAGATTATATCATATATTTGTAAAGTAGTCTAAAGCGGAGACTTTTAACACCTATTTTCAGAGATCCCGCATCCAGCTCTCGAAGGCCTTCTGGAGGAAAGGATAACGGGTGAGTAAATGAATTCTAATGTTCAAAGCACACGGTATATTTGTCTATTCATCAAGATTCTTCCAAATTGATTGGATTGAGCTGAAATAATTTTGATTTTTTTACGTTACTGTTGCGTAAATATTTCAATGAGAAAATTTTTTTTGCTTGCATACTTAATTTAATTGGAATATACATGCAAAATTTTGCGAGAAATTAGAAACCATAAGATAATAATAAAAGCAACCTCTGCTGAAAATTTCTTCTTCTAATAATAATAATATATAATAAATAAAACAAATAAGTCTTAGTACTAAGAAAAAGAAGAATATACACGAATTTTTTAGAGAAGATTTTATTTTCAAGTAAATTTAGAAACAAAGACAAATTAAAACTTAAGTACCTACCGTGAAGCATATTATAACGTAGGAATATGCGCGAAGAGTATTGCTTGTGCCATCGAATCAGACACATTTAAATTAATCCCACGACTTACATAAGAAATACTTCTCTGTCATGTTTTTATCTATTCCAAAGGTACATATGATGGTATTTTCGCGAGTGTTATCTAAGATATAAAGAAATAATACATTTTTGGAGTAGTATTCCCCTTAGGCTTACTGTGTCCGTAGCAAGTAGAGATGCTTTTAGTCTTTGAGTAAGCACATACTAGAATTAATTCAGAGTTTTTTTGTCAAATGAGCATCGACGAGATTTCGTTAACCTCGCTTATTAGATGCGACCTAGCCATGACAGTATTATCAGCTATAAGACCAACCGACATTGTATAATAGGTTACGATTGTCCACCTCCTACGGAACCTGTCAAGATTAAAAAGAGAAAAAAAATATATGTATAACTGAAGTCAATAACATGAATCGGAAGTAGAGTTTTACTTGTTCCTTCACATCCGGGAGCCCTCTCTCGGGTAAGATGAAAGTCGTCTAGGCGTGCCTAATCTTTCTGCTTTTCTTTTACAGGTCAACAAAGGGACTTTGGACAATTGTGCCACCCAAGGTCAAATGCGAGGATGGGGCTGGCAAGGAAGGTACAACACCTACGCCTTCCACTAGAATGCAGGTAGGTGACGTAAGGGTCCGTTCAGGACCGAGTGTGTGCTGGCTGTTCGGTTGCAGGCACGAAGATTTTTTTTTTGATTATGGCTGACGGCAGCGGCAGGTCTTTTGTGGAACCCCCCACACTCTCCGCCAATAGTTGAGGCGAACTAGCGTGCCGCCCTGCAGTCAACGCTGTCCGTCGTGTGATCTGTCAGCTCATGCTGGCAGTCTGGACTTCACGTCCAAGCCAATCACTCATCATAGTTACATAACAAGGCTTTGTATACCAGCAGCTTCAGTCCCATGTGAAAGGGTGTTCTCCAAAGCTGGTCAAGTACTTACCGAAAAAAGGAATCGTCTGAAGTTCAAGACCGTCTCTCAAATAATATGCTTAACTTATAATATTGTTACGCGCCACAAAGTGATACAAGCGACATCTATTGGAAATGGAAACAACTTTAGGTTAGTGACTCCCTAGTAAACTTTGGGTTCGGAGAACGGAATATTCAGGAAGGTTATCGAATAATTTGTAGAGTATAAATACGGCGCTACTCACATCCAGGAGGCGGAATCTTATTTCAGACAGTGAAGTGAACGAAGTAAACTATTTGGATTGTGATAATTATAAATACAGTACTAGCGATCAATAAAGAGTTGATTTGATAATTATTTGTGAATGTTATAAAAGAAAACAGTGATGTTAAATAAAAGAAGAACTTTTGAATTATATCTGAAATATTGTGTTTTAAATAATGAACTAAGACCACGCTCATAACAATATGATCTAATTAATTTTCGGAATTTTATATTTTATATGTTTATATTTTTACTCATTGTTTGCTGTATTTTATATATTCGATAATAAAAAAATTAGCTGAACTCACAACATTTTTCTTTGAATTGAATTACGAAAAGAACGATGGAACGTGTCCATGGAATCGGGTCCAAATTAGATGATCTGGATACGGATCCGGTTCCGAAATCCGAGGAATTTTCGACACATTTCTAACGGATAGTCTTCAGAGGCTCATTTAAAAAAGTTACATAATGGACAAGAGGTCAAAAGGCGGAAAGATACACAGTGAGAGACTTTTGATATCCAGTCTCCGATTTACAACTAATGTTTTTAGGCCCATGGCTACAACACCATTTGGGCAGCTGTCAGAATACATTACAGTGTTAATCATTCTTTGTGTAGAATAGTTGTAGTGGTACACCTGGTATACCTGGTATGTATTGTGACCCTTGAGAAAGGGGAAGTGTCCCTACCTGGGGTAGGAACGCATTCGGTTCGTGAGCATCGGGCCTGTCGCATTGTTTACTTGTCGCACGTCGAAAATAACAGAGTTCAGACGCATGCAGAATCGCGATGAGTTACGGATCGGATTTTATTCTACAAAAGAGACTCTTCTCCAGAAATTAAGTACAATTCAAATGTATTGCTCGAAATTATGATAAATAATGTATGAAATAGTAAGTCATTAATAAAAGTAGTGATATTTTTCTTGGTCTTGTTCTAGAAGTCGTGTTACAAATATCAATAAGTCAAAATCCTTGTCGACCACGGCTCTTATACCAAATGGAAATTTTTGCTTAGACATTTCTTCAAAACATACCCAAAAATTAGCTGCAACTAGCTGTGACTACGGTTTCGATTATAATTTTTATGCAATGAGATATGCGCTTTCTGTAGTTTTTCGTTATTTTTTTAATACTCCTAAAAAATTAATTCCGTGCAAATTGAATTCACTTTCCACAAACTTGCCGTCCACATCGAGTCCACCATTTTATATTTCGGAATATTTTTACTTATTCGTAATCAGCGACCTCGAAAATTGCTATACAGGAAATTTTAAAGAAATTTAATGATTATTAGCGATTTTTTTCTTTCGAATTCGTAGTAAGCAACCCCAAAACTACCCGAGTATAGACTTTCTTCGGAATTGAATACGTTTTTGACTTTTGGTCAGCTTTTTGGAATTTGAGACCACTGTGCGCTGTATTAAAATAAGTTTGATTGTTTTATACAACGCGTGTAAGTTCAATGTCTGCGCTTTAAATTATTTAAACTAAAAAAAAATTCAAAAAAATTAATTATAGTTTTAAAATAATTTGGATTTGAATATTCTGACAATACGCTCAAACACTTTCTAAAATCTCTAGCATACGGCTACTATCAATTGGTAACATTAAGAAGCAGCTACTTCTTAGTTCACATCTACATATTTCTGCAAAGCCATTTTTGTTACAATATTTCATAAATTTGAAAAATTGCCACACTTAAAAACTAACATGAAATCCATTATCAATGTTCACACGTATGAAATCACAGTACATCACCACCTCCATAAGTAAAAATTGCAAACCTACTTAACTCTCTACAATTGACGGCGACCTTATTCAAGCTACGTCCTATCCGTCTCTCTGCAATTGTATATTGCTTTTCAACTCGATTTGAAGAAAATACCGATGAGTTTCCACCTCTCTCCCATGGGTAAAATTTTCATTTTCACACAAAATCTCTATGGAAAATATCCTTTTAGCCCTGCCATACTTCCACTGTCAACGTAATTCTGTAATTTTGTGTTTAGAATTCCGAACAGAATGCACACACACACACACACACACAACTAACTCCATGAAATCCTCGCTCCTCCAGATGAAAAGTGGAATCAATTTTGCCATATAAAACGGCCAAGAATAATGTCTACACATGCGAAAGAAATATAGCTCATAACTTTCGCAGCTGAACTTTAGTTGTGCTGCTGGGTTAAGCAGCAAGGGATGTTCGCTCTATGGGTTATAATTCGTGTCCTTGTCCAATGCTTATCAGGACAATAACTTTGGGGCGACTAAAAACTACGTCTGAATTCATTTTTATCCTTGACAGGACAGAGCACACAAAAAAAAAATGGACTTTGTGGCTTTCAGCTTAAATAAAATGCCGCAATAAATCAGGCAGTCCTGAGATAACGTACGCTATGCTATACAAAAGGAGAGAAACCAACCGACTTCTTCTTCAGCGATTTTCCAGAACACCGAGTACTGTGGAGCTTGAACTGAAGTGCTCCACTCCATTCTAGCGGAAGAGTACAAGGGAGCGAACTAATTAAAAGTGAAATTACATCACCTCCCAAAGCTAAATCCTGAATCTCTATCTCTCTGAGTCACCGGATCACCATTGTCTGTGTATCTTACAAAAGGTCGCATCGAAAAAAACGGAATCAAAGTAATTGATTGCCCAGAATTTAGTGCTTTAATTGTTTCCTTGACCCAGACCGCCAATAAATTATCCCACCACACCAGACCGACCGCAGTCGCACACAGGAATCTCGAAATTCACGTCTATCTCTCTGGCAAATGGTTACAACCAAAAAAAAAAAAAATCACCTTCCAAGTAATTTATTGATGTGGAAAAAGCGTCGTCCCGAATCCGCAAAGAAATTTCCATGCTATATGTATAGAAGGACAAACCCGGATCTTTGGTAGGGAGGAACAATCTAAAACAAACAAGCGCGGAATAAATCATTTGCCGTAAATATTCAGATGGCTGAAGATGCCTTGACTCTAATCACAATCAGGACTAAGTGAAATTTGGTACTATAAATAAATAGGATGCTCTCCTTTAGAAGAGTATACGAGCAGCAACTCACATCACCAAGGTTGCACATAATTTCCTCAATGACAAAACGTGGATCAAACTTATGACAACGTAATTAAATACGGATAAAATATTGCCCAAGAGCTAAAGGCAAGTGGCCATGAACTCTCTTTAGTTCAATTTGTGATAAGCCGCAGCGATGAAATATTAAAGCTTCGCTTCGAAGGCGTTTTCAACTTTCTAGGGGGGAACTCTTTGCTATCGAGATAAAACAAAGACTTGGAGACAAGCAAGCTTTATTGTTATCAATGGAGATTTTTCTTAAATCCTTCCACGATGTTATTACACATGTTCTAAGAATATTAGAACTATGTGAGACAATCTAAGGTGGGGTGAGCTCTATGCTGACCACACGCAAACTTAGTAAAAATCTTCCTGATATTGTTTGGAAGGCATTGTCATCTGGGCGGGGTTCTATCCGTCTCTCTCTCTTTGGAGCTTTACCTTTATTTTGTGATCAAGCTCCTGGTGCTTCAATGCTAGGAACTTTCCTATGCAAGGCTACGCCTCTAAAGTCCTGATCGTAACCACGTATAACTCTAGGGTTGAACTTGGGTTGAACTTGTCGGATCCCTTTAGCAAGCCATAGACATGATATAGATCGACTAGGTTTATCTCAATATCACCCGTAGCAAAGTTATCCTCATAAATTTTACTAATTAAAGAAGAAAAACTGATAGACAGCTAGTAGGACCTTATCTCCCAGGGACAACCATATTCCTCAGTAGATTAAGATTAAGTTATTTTAGAGATACGGAGCGATATGAAGCCTTATACATTTGTCATAGCTCCCATGTCAATTAATGGAGCAGTCACATAATGGTATATGGTTGAACTAAATGCGGGTTTAATGCGAATTCAGAAGTATAGAAAGACTAGCTTGGTTCAGCTTTACTGGTGTCATGCAAACAGCGCTTACCACGGCACTGGAAACCCACCCTACTGAGCTTTACATCTCTAGACCTGAAAGTACATATGTGTTACGTCAGCTGTTGCTACGTACAAGATGAATCTCACGAGTCCTCTAAGGAAGAACCTTTAAGAGGTAACACCACAATTGAAAAGATTCTCGATGCATTTTCTCAATTAGTAATGGCGTCAGACCATATGTTTTCTTTTATTGTTTTTTTATTCACAATATTATTAAGCCAAGCTCATGGAATACCCTATGATGCAATGCACATCATGGCAAGAAGAAGATAGGGAAAGAATTAGGAGACATGGGAAGAGTGGCGAAGACGCTGATGTATTTCGCTCTTAAGCCTTTGCAACGTGTAACCCGGAGGAAAGACACAAGATGGTAGACTATTCCACATTCGCACAGCTCGGGATAAAACGTATCACGGATTTTTACTGTACGACCAAAAGTATTTTGGAGGGTGCAACGATAAGTGCGGCTTACAGCACGAGAATTGCGTGCAGGAATTAATTTACAAGGGATTAGACTAGATATTACATCAGAACATTAACCGTGCATATGATCATAAAGGAGCGAAAAACATCCGACATTCCGGCGGTCCTCGAGCGAGTCGGTATATAATCGCCAAACCGCCAATGACCTTGAAGTCTGTGTTTTTTTGGACAATATTTATAAAATCTAAAGCTGTGCGACCAGTCCCGGCACAGATATGGGAATTATAGTTCATTCTAGGTCTGATATAGGCCTTGTAGAGGACGGCTAGATTTGAGGGGCTGAAATATTTCTTATATCTTTTCAAAAACCCAAGATATTTCGATGGTTCTTTGGCAACAGAGAAGATGTGATCTGTCCAGTTTAACTAACTGGAAATATTATTGCCAAGTTTGCTTAATGACGGTGAATCAGAATTCAATGCTCCATCAAAAGACACGGGATCGGTTAAGTGATGAACAACAGAAATGATATAGCTTTGGGTCTTAAATGCATTGAATTCGACGCAATTCGCTTATCCCCAAACGAGGATATTTTCAAAATCTTTATTCAATGATCTAATCATGCAATCTCGTTTAACACTTGTGGCTTTCCCCTGGAGTCCGCAAGAGTGACAAAGGAGTAAGTGAAGTCAATGGAACTGTCATCAGCAAAACTATGAATGGGATTGAACGTAAGAGAAAGCAGATCATTAATGAAAAATTAAAAAGAGAGTTGGAGAGATAACAGAGCCTTGAGGCACATCGGCATTTATGGGATGAGGTTCAGATGAAACGCCGTGTAATACAACTCGTATTAGGCGACCAGATAAGAAACTTTCAATCCATAAATAATAGAAGAGGAGGGGAGAGACCATGTGATTTAAGTTTGGCTAAAAGAACAGGATGCCCTACTCTATTGAAGGGTCTTGAAATATCTATGGCAAGGATGGATTTGAAGCCTGAGGACCCAACGTTCCATAAGAAAAGTCAGCAAGTCGTCTCCAGGTGAGCGTCCAGTGCGGAAACCATATTGACGATCGTTAATAAGTTAATTAGTTTCCAGATACTTCATTAATTTGGAATTAATGATAGATACAAAAACCATTGAAAGAATCGAGGTGATTGCAGTTGGTCGATAATTTGAGGGATCGCTACCCTCTCCTTTCTTGGCTATTGGCTTTACATGAGCTAGTTTCCAAGCAATTGGAAATTCTCCTGTCGAATAAGACACGTAGAATAGTTTGATCAGAGGGTTAGCCAAGGATGCAGAGCTTTTAATTAACAGGGACGACAAACCATCAGGACTTACAGCTATGGAGTCATTGAGCCCCTTAAGGACTTTGAACACATCTCTCGTGTGGATGTGTAATGGCTCTTGTACACATCCACATTGGGATGAAAAACAAGGGTCTGTGAGGTGGGTGGAAGTTGAGAATTTGAAGGGAATCGAGTAGCCAAAATGTTGGTTTTATTTAGGATTTAGGGACTAAAAAACCACTTCAACATTGTTAAGTAGTGAAGGTATACAGGAACTGGTGAAGTTGATGTTTTTGACGAGAGACTAGAAACCTTTGCTGCCTTTCCGGCTTGCCAAGGTTTTTTTTCTATCACTATGGTCAAAAAGAGATTTTTCTCTGTGGATGATTGACTATCAGGTATTCCATTCCATGCAGTGTTGCAGACTTGTTTCAGCTCTGGACATGGATGCAATTGATAGTTGCGAAAAGCAGATTATTTCCCTTTTATTGCTTGGTTGCACTTATCGATAAACCAAGAGCAATTTTGCTGTTGTTGAGATCTATTGTAGGAATGCGGAATGTATTCACAAGTGGATTATTTCTCAACTACAGCAGACAGAAATTCACTGAAAATAATTTCAATGAATTTCTTAAATGCATTGAGAATGCAGAAAAAATCGAACTTTTCGACCCAGCGATCAGACAGGTCTCATCAGGATGGTTGTCTCTGATCGCCTACTATAGAAGTTCAATGATAGAGTCACCCAATTGCCCATATAAAAAGTTTTTAAAGAAAATATGAATTATATGGTAGCAAGATTTCTGGTTGCAATTTTCAAATTGTATGATTATTCCTCTTGTCGTCATGCAGCACTTGGATAAACCAAGCAAACATTTAAAAGTGGATTATATCTCGTCTACAGCCGCGTGCAATTTACACATTACGTATAAAATGTGGGCTGTATATTATTACAAAGTCCGATATTTTTCCGACTCGTTAGGACTAGGGGCACCTATGGTCGCCCCCCCCCCCCAAGCCAAATCCTGGGTGCGTTACTGGTACTGATTGGGACTTTCCCATTCTGCATTGTTATAGTGTGAGGCTACTTGAAGATATGCAGCTCAAGTTTGCGGTGGTAAATGGGCTGTGATTAAACAGTGGTCTGAATTACCAAGAGGGGGACCAAGTATGATGAAAATTTGTCCGAGTGAGATGATAGAAACAAATCAAGTAAATGAGCTCTATATCTCTGGCTACATCAGGAATTCGCATTAGTGCATCCACCAGTGGTGAAACCTCGAAAGAGGTATCCCAAATAACTGTTGTCGGAGGACTAGGAGGTCAGAGCGGACTAATGTGGTACAGAGACAGGTCTAAAGCTGAATTAAGACGGGTTTCGCGGCTAGAGTATGGAGCGACATCACTGAGAATACAGAAGCATTCTACAAGCAAAACTTTATGCCATACTAATCTGTACTATATTTCTTTGCGGAGTTCAACTCAAGTTGAATCCGAGTTAATATTCATGGGAACGAAAGTTAAGTTGAATTTCGTAAGTCCGTCTTAACTCCACGAAACCAGTCAAGTTGAATTTTGTTACTTTATACAAATTTTTTCAGTTGTCAACTTAACTCAAAATTCGTCCACGGAAAAAGCACTCAAAACTCAATGATAACTCAACTCTAAGTCAACTCTGGCTAATCACAACATAGTATTCGAGCCAACACATCACAATTTGTTGCCAAAAAAGAAAAAGTTGCGGTCTGACTATACTTTTAGTCGTCCAAAAAACAATATTTAAAATGACTCTGTATAAGACAAAAAAGGACATACTTAAACATGCAACTACAGGGTATAGCCAAAACCCTTGAAACCAAATCCCTCACTACTACATGAGAGCCGTAACATAGTCCTAAAATTCTAAAATATTTGCGGTGTTCTTATGTAAAACCCAAGATATACAGAATAAAAGGTAATAAAGGGTTTTCCAATAAGAGCTGTTATTTTAATTAGCCCGCTATTTCGGTAGATGTCACTTTTAGAGATGTCATTTTTTGACATTTGACAAGTAGAAACTACGCCATTAAAAAAATGGAACGATACACGATTCAACAAAGCATTGAAATTATTAAAATTCACTATAAAAATGGTGGAAATGTGGCAGAGGCGGTTCGTAAAACTCGAACATTTTTGGGTCGTCGTGAAGCACCTTGTCCGACCGCAATACAGAAATTGGTAGAAAAATTCGAGCTGTCGGGACAAGTTAGTGATGTGAAGAATAAAACCCGTGCAGGTCGCTCAAGAACAGCCGAGGCTATTGCTGTGTTGAAGAAAACCCAGGTCTGTCCATTCCTCGTCGTTCTTTGGAATTAGGCATTCCACAAACGTCATTACACCGTATTTTGCATAAAGATTTGGGTGTTAAGGCTTATAAAGTTTAGTTAACACAAGAACTCAAGCCGGCCGATCATCAACAACGTCGAGTCTTTGCTGATTGGGTCCTTGAAATGCACGACAATGATCCGGAATTCCATCGAAAACTCATCTTGAGTGATCAGGCCCATTTCCACCTCGATGGCTTCGTCAACAAGCAAAATTGTCGCATCTGGGGCTCGGAAAACCCAAGAGTTATTGTTGAAAAGCCTCTCTATCCTCAACGTGTGACTG
Source organism: Dioctria linearis (assembly GCA_963930735.1). NCBI lineage: Eukaryota > Metazoa > Arthropoda > Insecta > Diptera > Asilidae > Dioctria > Dioctria linearis. The sequence goes on along the minus strand of OZ005744.1, from coordinate 199,979,764 downwards.
TTTGGTGCGGTTTATGGTCCCGCGGGGTCATTGGACCTTACTTTTCCGAAAATGAGGCTGGAGCAACAGTTACGGTGAATGGATTGCGCTATCGACATATGATTAATGATTTTTTATGGCCGGAATTGGATGGTATTGATCTGGACAACGTTTACTTTCAACAAGACGGCGCTACGTGCCATACAAGCAACGAAACCATTGATCTTTTACGGGAAAAGTTTCAGGACCGTGTTATCTCTCGAAGAGGTGATCACAATTGGCCACCGAGATCTTGTGACTTAACACCTTGCGACTTCTTCCTTTGGGGCCACGTGAAAGAGAAGGTCTACGCCAACAGCCCAGCGTCGATTCAAGACCTCAAAGATGGAATTCGTGAGGCTATCGAGGACATAGGGCAGCCACTTTGCGATTTGGTTATGGAAAATTTCATGAAAAGGATATGGTCCTGTAGGCGTGGTCGTGGTGGTCATTTGGCTGATGTTATTTTCCATTATTAACGGCATACCTTCCTCTTTATAATGACATAAAGATCCGATCATTTATCTCAAAAAATGGCATTTTTCTTTGAATATCAAAATAACACCTCTTATTGGAAAACCCTGTAGTATTTCGTTAAATATAAGTTGTTATTTATGTGTTGTTTTATGCAGGTTGATGCGTGGTTTGATGTTTTCAATTCAAGAGCTCCAAGAGTAGATTCTAAAAAAGAAATCCTCGATAAAATGGAAAGCATTGTACTAAAGATGCGATTCGGTAAAAAAGCTGGGTTTTTACCTTTCTAGCAAGAGATTTTCATGAGCATTAGATCTCTTATAATGCTATTTGATTACCTAAAGACATCGTATAATGCTTCTTACAGATTGACTTACCGTCTCAACCAGGATCTCTTGGAAATGTTTTTTGATGTGATACGTGCCAAATGTGGACTTTATGACCACCACCCAAATGCACTTGAATTCAAATACCGCTTTCGTTCCTATTTACTCGTTCGCAATGAAGGCATCATATCAGAATCTTCAAACGTAGAGTCATTTACGGAAGAAGAAGTCCAAATGGATGTTGACCTGAACAATGACTCGGTGAACGTGAAAATTGCTTACTGCAGACCTTTTGTCCTATTTTACTGATTGTGAGACAGTACCTGAAGTCGAAAATAGTATAACTGTATCAAGCAACGAAGATGAAATGTCGAATGTAAAGTACGATGCTTTGGAGTACCTATGCTGGATACCTTTCAAAACCGCTATAAATCGAAAATACCAAACATAGATATTCTTACTAATAAAGAAGGTACCACAGGTTTAACATGGACAAATGTAATCAATGAAGGGGGTCTTCAGAAGCCAAACAAATCATTTATTATGGAAAAAAGAAATTAGATTCTATATCCAGGAAGAGTACGCTCTGGAACCATCTGACGGATATATATACAAAGCTTGGATCATGAAATTATAAAAACATTTTTTCGATGTAAAATGTATTTTAGAATTAGAATTCAAAATCAAAACATAATAAACAATGTTTGGAAGAAGAAGGATCAGCTTAAAAGAGAATTAAATAAAATCTGTTCTTAAAGTTATAACATGTTGTAACTTTTTTTTAATACGAAAATTTATGTCGAAAAAAATAGGTAAGTTGAAGGTATTACAGTTATTCGTTGAGAGACGAGCACTTATACTTTATTACAACCTGCATCTTTTGACACAAACTTTTATGGGTATTAATAACAAAGAATTCGAGAATTTATTGTCTACGAATTCGTGTAGTATTGCAACTAGGTAAGTATGCACTTTTAAATTGAAATCTGCACTCACTTCTACAATAGAATTCAAGTGACGTCACACGAAAGAGAGAGATAGGATACCTTGTTTTCTATATATCTTGTGTAAAACCTACAAAAGTTTGATTTGAATAGCCTCCTGTGCTCTAAACTACTATTCATACAGGAAAACTGTCTTCTTAGGCTTACTTTCTTTCTTATCCTTCCAACCGTAGTCAAGTCAAGTTTTTATATATTTCCTAACAAAATTATTTAAAAAATGTATCTTTACCAAGGCCGTATATATATAGATCACAAATGGGCGGGGTATAGGCCCTCTAGAAACAAAAGAATATCTCAGAATTAATCTGAACTCAATAATTGGAATTTTATGTAAATTTAATATATTAATTTATTAAGAATTTAATTTACAATGACATTTCAATTCAATCGAAAAATTCTATTCATTTATAAGTGCTATATATTTAGTTAATTGAGTTCACGGTAATTCTCAATTAAGGTTCCGTGGGTCTGCATAAATTTAAAAATTTATATTTGAAAGCATGTTGTTTACCCATATTTTTACTACACATACATATTTACATTCCAAGAAAAATAAATATAATGGTTTACTTTTTATAAAAAAAAAGAAAACTACAGAATTAAATTTAGTCTTTTACTTCTTGCCATAAAGGGAGAACGTACTTCATTCATTTCAATTTTGATATTTCGATGAACACTTAGTAGAGCGATTTTATTGGCGGGGCTAAATAAGCAATTCAAAAAAATTAATAAGAAAGCAAATTTAATTTTTTAGGGCATTTTAGATATGAATATCTAATAATCAAAATGCCCTAAAAAGTAAACAAATGATTTTTTATACTATTTAAATACAATCATGGAAAATATTAGTTACCATATTTTAATAAAGTTTGTGGTTTAAGGACGGAAAGCAAATTAAACTTAGAATTAATAGACTGCGTCCTTGAGAACGACTCTAGCCGAAACGTCGGAGAAATAATAAAATTCTCGCAAAATAAAAGAGGTGTTTTCTTCCTGACCGCCTAACCCAAAAATATTCAAAACCACAAAATTAATGAAAAACGGTCAACACACTCAAATCTACTTAGAATTAATATTCCCTTTAAAATGTAAACAAAATTTATAATACCACTACGATTAGCTACGGTATATCAAAGTAAACTACCCTGGTAGATAAATCACGATGAGCTCATCATGAGCTCCTCATGAGTAATGAGATTAATATCATGATGAGATTTATTCGCGTTTGTATCAAAACCGGGGAAAAATCATTAATTAACTTTTTCACAGATAGTGTGCATGAGATATTGCATCTCTTTCACTTATTTAGAAATGTATACTTTGCTTCTCTTTTGTGCATTTTACAATATTCTATGAACATTTCGATGAGTACATAATGAGTGTCACGATGAGCTTATTATTAATGAGCATGATGAGTTCATAAATGAGAATTTGATTTTAAGATTGATTTAATATATTTTTCCAAATTCAAACTCAAACTCAGGATTTTGGGCATATCGCTTATTCAGCATATCGGCGGCAGTCTTTCCGCGGAAGAGCAAATCAAATAATAAATTTAAAATCAATAATAAAAATTTAATTTAAAATCCGAGAAATCATAAAAATCATGTCAAATTAATCTAGTAGAAATGTCATCTGACACGGTGATGACAAGAATAAATATTTGTTTATTGCTGGTTTAGAGCAGTTTCATGATATCCAATTAGCTCTTAGTTTTAATTAACGCTCATCGTAAGGCTCATCGGGACTTAATTTTCTATATGTTTTTGCATGAACTGCAGACACCTTGATGCTCTTCAGTCAAATGAGTATTGGTTTACATAATCACCGCCACTTGCGGGACAAGAGACAAGGTAAAACCAGGGACCGAACCAGTTATGACTTTTTACGAAAAAAGCCAACTTTACCTGTTATTCCTGACCGATAATAATTTGAAGCTAAAAAAACCAAGCTGGAAAGGCTTTTTATTTTATCTGGCAAAAATATAAAGCCAGCTTGGCTTTTTATTTTATCTGGCAAAAATATAAAACCAGCTGGGCTTTCTAATTTTTCTGGCAATAATAAAAAGCCAGCTGGGCTTTTTATTTTTTCTGGTAAAAATAAAAAGCCAGCTGGGCTTTCTATTTTTTCGAGCTAGAAATAACAGGTTTTGAAGCTGGTTATTTTTTTGAGGAAGTATAAAAAGCCAAGCTAGTTTCTTACTTTTCCTAGCCGAGTACCAAAAAAAATACATAACTGGTCCGGACCCTGAAAATTAGAAACTAGCTTGGCTTTCCGGCTTCGAAACCTGTTACTTCCAGCTCGAAAAAATAAAAAGTCAAGCTGGCTTTTTATTTTTGCCAGATAATATAAAAAGCCTTTCCGGCTTGGTGTTTTTAGCTTTTTTTAATAAAACGTTAAGTTTTCAAAAGCTTTGCAGGAATCGAAACGGGTTTCACGAGACATCTTTTGGTATATTCCACACAATTCCACGATCATGATTTATCCCAGCTTTTTTTGTTTAAAGTTTTCAAAATACCAGTAATTGTCGGTCCCTGGGTAAAACTATGAGCAATTTCTACTGACGTGTATATACATACATACATACTGGACTGCTTATTTTTTTTTTCTATTTAGCACACGTTTTTCCTAAAGTTGCTTTATCTGAAAGGGCAAAACCAATTGTTGTGAGCTGCTACATTATAAAGAATTGTGGGTAAAAATTAGGCTTATCAGATTAACGAAAGTGTAGGCTACACCGATGGAGGGGGTTTGAACCCCTCAAACCCACCCCATATATATGGCCTTGATCTTTACCAAATTCCTATGATTCCTTAAACAAAAATTCTCAACTGAGAAATAATTGCATATGTGAATGTGTCGCGGTCCGATGAATTCGAATCACTCTGCCTACAGATTCGGACTACGGTCCCACATACACACATCCAACTATTACTCAGTTGAGATTTATTGAGCGTCAAATAGTAAGGTTCCTTTCTAATCAAAGAAAGGTATGTAAGTGTAGTAAGTGTAAGGGGAAGGTAAGGAGATAAGCTTAAAATTACTGGAAGACTATTTTTCTGTGTGGATAGTAGAGTAGGCTTTATGGCATATATAAAATCAATGTCGAGTCACTTTTCCATAAGAATCAATAATAAAACATTTTAGAGATTTGGACTTGCACGCACACATATAGATTTCTGTTTCATATGGCTTGGAAAATATTTCTCGAGGGTTTCAGTTAAAATGAATAACATTTATTTCATAGCGCTGCTCTAACTATTTTTCCATACTATCATTGAAACTTAATTTTGGTTAAATTCATCGTTTTCATTTCATATTTTACAATAATTTCACTTTATATTGCGAATGTATGTAGAAGAATCGTATTTTGTTTTTTGTTTTTACAATCTAATCCCAATTCCACATTCGCCTTATGTCATACGCAAAAGGAGCTACAATCTCTATATAAGTTTACAGACCTGTATCAATTCAAATGTATAATCGATTAGAAAAATAATAGAAACAAAAAATAACAAACCAAGATCAAAAGGTAATCAACCTCAATATGGCAGACAGACAATTTTGTTACCATTCAACCTCACTTCCCATTGATTATACGGCACATTTGTAAAACTCTGAAATTCTCTTATCACTTTGTAAGCTTTTTAGACTTTTTGATATTATTTATGTGAAAAGGTTTCAAATTACAGGGGGCGTTTTCGAAAACATATTTTCGCTCTCTTATAATTCTAATTAAATTCCAACTGCAGTTCTTCAGTGACAGTCTCCGGTGTTAATTTACATATTATATACAGTTCGTTAAAATTATATAGAAAATAATAATGAAAGTTTTTCTACTTGTGGCTATTGTCTTACTGGAATCTATGGATTATGCTCGTAACTTAGTGAACTGATTTAATATTTTAATTACAGTAGTTTTATAATTTTTCAAATATATTTTATTTGCTTAGAATCTATTACCTGTGACGTGCATCCAAAAAATAAAGAAGCGGAATTAAAACAAAAATTATTTTGTTCATACGACCAGACGGCCAGACCTATAACAAATGCTAAAAATGGAACTATTGTAAAGCTGCTCATGTTTATTCAGTCTTTTGATTATGTAAGTTATTTCATTTTTTAAATATTTAATTTTTGAACATAACTTTAAGAATCTGATTAAAAAAAAATATATAAATAAAAAAAAAATTTTAACAGTGTCCAGGTTCTGGAATTTTATTTTTTTTTACTCTATGAACTTTTGCGTAATGGTAGGCGTCACATCATTTCAATGATTTCATTTTCGAAAGCAACATGTCGGCAAAATGAAGATTCTTATAGCAACTATTGTGTTAATCTTAGTACTGACAAAAAATTTCAATCGAATTAAGATAAAATGGCTTCCGCTAAAGTGCCATGCTATTATCGAAAATAAAATGGTTGGATTAGGTACTTACATACGCGTGCTGGTTTATCTGAAATAGATTTTAACTTGATTAATATTGTGTAAAAGATACAATCAATCATGATAAATTAATTATGAAAGTTGTAGTCGTTTTGGTGACAGCGCCATCTAGTGACCGGAAATGGTGTTTTATTTTTGTAAATTGTATTTTTAACTTTTAACATCAGGACATTATTGTTTTTTTTTTTTTTACAAGGAAAATTATATTTTAACTTTATATAAGTACTATACAAAAAAAAATTTACGATAAGGATTTTTATTTTATTTTCATATATATATTTTTTTTTTCAATTTAAATATCAATTTTTACAATGTAGGGGAAGATCGGGACCCTTAGTACAGTTTCTGTTTTTTTCGTTATGAAGTTATGATAAATTCTTTAATAGCATTTAATTTTAATTTAGGTAATAGTAAATGTAATTAGCTTATATATACCACCAAAATAAGTTGTTCAAATTTTCTGAAATCTGACTAGAGCAATTTTTTTTAAAAGATGGAGACTGGTATGAATGTTCTCCATGAGAGGGGCACTTCCGTTCATGATTAGGGGTACCTAAGTATGCTATGGGACAGTTTCGATCATAAGTTTCAAACACAACAAATTATAGTAGGTACCAAACATTTATTCATTATGAAAATTAGAAAAAACAAAACAAAATATAGTCTTCGTCGTGATAAATAAAATTTAACAAAAATAAAATAGAATCTGCATGGCTTGAAAAGTATTATTAGAAATAAAAGTATGTCTTATCCTAACTTAGTCTACATGAGATCAACAGTGAACTTTAGGTCGCGAAATTATTATTGCACATTACACGAAGTTAGATCTACTGAAAAATTGAACATATTAGATATCCTAGCTGCCATAGATGATGTAGGATTTAGCAATATCATCGCTTCATCGATAATATTTGGAAAGACAAATATCCATGAACCTGACTTTTTTCTCAAGAATGAGACCTTATATGCTGTCTTGCTTTAATGACTTACCACTTGCGTCACATAATATAATGTAGATCATTTTTTTTTTCAAATTTTACTAATATAAAAGTGTTATCCTTTATATTGTCAGGATTAATGTCAATTTTCGTTTTCTATCCCCTTTTCACTCTCTTCAAAGTTGTCGACATTTGAAGTAGAACTCTAATTTAAACTGTTACTATTGCTCGAATCACTACCTTCCCGCCTTGTTTCTGTCTTCTTGGGACTTTTCTTTGATGGTCTTTTGATACCTGTTTCAGTGAAAATACTCAAAGCATGCTTAATTTCTTTAGCTTTGAGTCTCCTTTCTTGCTCGATTTTCTTAATTTCTTTGCTTTTTTGCAACTCTTCAAGTCTATTTTTTTCAGGAGTGTCTGTATAGATTCTTGACTTTCCTCGCTGTCTACCTTTTTTCGTTTGTATTTTTCTTACATTCTTCGGATATGGACGAACCATTTCTGGTGTTATTATTGTTTTGGATGTAGATGCTTCTAAATGTGGTGGAGTTTTAGCACTAGTTGCTCCTAAGGATGCAGTATCATTAAATGATGGAGAAAAAATTGGAAGTAAATTGCATTGAGATTGTATAGAAATTTCTGTTGTAGTTTCCTCCATAATTTGACCCACAGAAATATTGCTCTCTGCGGTACCTGATTGTAACTCAGGAGATTGGTAAACTTGTGCCTCATCTTCACTGAAAGCCACCAGTTTGTTAAAAGGCCATATTCCTGGTTTTGTGAACCCACTCAAAATATTTGTTGGTGTAAATGCTTCAAAATATGCTATTTTAGCAATTTTCGGAATATTATAGATGTTAACAGTTTTACCCGGATTGGAGAGATGCCAGTAATTAAATGCCATCTTCAGTTTTGACTTAAAAGGGCCAAATATCCTAACGTCTAAAGGTTGGAAACGATGTGACGTGTGTGGTGGAAATGACAGATAAACAATACCGTTTTCGCGGCAATAGTTGATGGCTTCTAATGTCACATGACTTTCATGATTGTCGCACAATAATAAAATAGGCTTGTCTTTAGAGCAAAATGTAAATTTTTTTATATATTTTTTTGGACATCTAAGAAAATATGTGAATTAATCCAGCCACTCTTAAGTAACGCGCATACTGCCTTCAGGAGCACCTTCCAAAAAGTGACCTTTGTAAAATACTCGCGGAAACACAAATAAGGGAGGAATTGTGTTTCCACTTGCAGATATAATGCCACCAAATGTAACGAGTTCCCCTCTTTCGGCAGAAACAAACTGGCCAACTTGTTTTTGAGTTTTTTCTGCTAGGATTTTTGGAGTGCTGAGCACTGTTGATATCTCAGATTCATCAAAATTGAAAATTCGATCTGAAGTAAACTTATATCGACCATGCTGTACGGTCAAGGTTTTCATAGAACTCAGAAACAGCAGTCTTATAAAAGCAAATGACCTGGCAGCACTAGTATTCTGAGGTTTCCGTAAACTTATGTTAAGATTACGTTTTCGGAAGCCATGAATCCAATCGATACCGGCGATCTCATTATCATTCCATTGTGATGGATATTTTAAATTTTTCTTTTTTTGCAAACTCATATGAAAGCTTCCTAACTTGTATTATTGTTAATTCATAATGCAGCTTAGAACAATCCGCAATGTACTTATTCAAAAGAGACTCCTCCTCAGCTGAAAACACCTGACTAGACGTATACTTAGAGCTGAATGTATACGATATGTTTCGTCTACACAAGAGGTTTTACCTCGAATATTTTTAATGCGACTTTGCAAGGTTGATGACTTAATACCGTATTTTTTTGCAGATTTTCTATAAAATTCCTTCCTCTGAAGTAGTTCTTTTATAGCTGAGGACATTGCCTCTTTATCCACTTCATTTTCGCACCATGTCTCTGAAAAGAAACAACAAATAATTATATGGGGCGCATTCGTACATGCGCGAATCTGACCCATAATTTGTAACGAATCCTCCCCAATCTTACAAAATATATGTCAATTGTCACTTACTCAAAAACAATTATTTCTATTGGTAACGAGCATGTAAAATGGTTTTAAAGCCCAGCAACTACGTGAATAAAATTACCCAAGCACTACCGAAACAAGTTTGGCCTTGCTGCTGCGCTTGTTGCGGGCGCACTGTCGTCAAATTACGTCGGCGCGTGTCGGGCCATGAGAACTATGCACACCCTGATAGAGGACTCTATTCCACATGGGTTTTAAGTCTACTGTACGTATGTGCCCCGTGTGCGAAGGGTGCCAATCTTCCCATAGGTATGTAAAAAAAAAGTAATAAATAAGAACCATGCATCAATTCATTTTTGAAATAATCCATAAAAAGACAAAAAATTAAAATTAAAATTAATCCAGAAATTGGGAAACATTTGTCAAATGTTTGTCAAACATTTGTGGATGTTTGATGAGTGTTGACGCAAATTTCATAGTTTTGGGATTGTTAAAAAAGTTTCAATTTAATCCAAATGAAATGGAAAATACTGGGTCTTTCAAATTGAGTTTTCAAAAGTAAATAATTAAAAGACATAGAATTTGAAATGAAACTGAGAAAGTTTTTATTTATTTTGCCATTTATACTCTAAAAAAGATATCTCCCATTGACCACCTCTTGCGTCTCTACAGTACCTTATTCTTTTATCAAAATTTTCAATCAAATTCTTTTTTTTTTTTTTATATTATTAAGCCAAGCTCAGGGGATACCCTATGATGCAAAGCACAGCGTGGCAGGAAGGAGATAGGGAAAGGATTAAGGGATATGAGGAGAGCGGCGGAGGTGCCGATGTATGTCGCCCTTAAACTTTCGCAGGTTGTATGCCGGAGGAAAGACAGAAGATGGTAGACTGTTCCACATTCGCACAGTTCGGGATAAGAAAGCATCACGGAATTTTAGTGTACGGCCGAAGGTAATTTGAAGGGTAAAAGGATGAGCGCGGGATGCAGCGCGAGTATTGCGTGCAGAAACTATTCTACAAGGGATCAGACTAGATATTTCATCAGAACATTGACCATGCATATAGCGATAAAGGAGCGAAAGGCATCCAACATTGCCACATCGCCAATGAGCTTGCAGGCTCTCTTTTGGACAATATCCAATGAAGCTAAGGCTGTGCGACCAGCCCCAGCCCAGATATGGGATAATTGCGGCTCTATCTCACCAATAACTGCTTTCAATGCTTCAACGTTTCGAGGATTATCCTTGTAGACCTGATTTTTCACATGGCCCCAGAGAAAGAAGTCTAACGGTGTCAAATCACAGGATCTTGAAGGCCAATTCACATCACCGAATCTGGAAATAACACAGTCTGGAAACTTTGTATGGAGTAATTGCAAAATTTCTCTGGCTCGTATGACACGTAGCCCCACCTTGTTGAAACCACATGACTTCAGTATCAATATTTATCAGTTTTGGCCAGAAAAAAGTTGTGAAGATGTCGCAATATCTGGTACCGTTAACAGTTATGGCTCTTCTAGCATGATTTTCGAAAAAGTACGATCAAATCACACCACCAGACAACAATGCACACCAAACAGTGACTCTTTGTGGATGCGTTAGCCTCTATTGGATCACGCGAGGGTGTTCCTCTCCCCAAATACGGTAGTTTTGTTTATTAACGTAGCCACCGATCTCGAAATGTGCTTCGTCCGAAAAGATGATTTTTTTTGATAATCGTCGTTTTGTTCCAGTATCCAATTGGCAAAGTCCCGACACATGGAATGATCTTGGGCAGCAATTCTTGTGTCAATTGAACTTTGTTGGCCTTCAAACGCTAAATCTTTGTGCATAGTATGCGATACAGTTGACTCAGAAAGTCCCAATTGTTGTGAACGTCGGGAAATTGACGTGTTGGGATCAGCTGCAACATTATCACTCACAGCACCAATATTTTCTTCTGAACGACCGGCAAAAGCTAACTGACATCTTCCTCGATCTTGTATTGCACCAGTTTCTTAAAACTTGGGCACATTTTACCAATAAACGTAGTGTAATTTGCGAAATACATTTCTTACAGAACGACTATTTTCATAAAATAATTCAATAATCTCCATACGTTCTTGTAATGTATACGACTCCATTTTTATAAATGGCAAACATTCAGCTGTCAAAATGACATATAATATGAGTGCATTCAATGTTTGAAGGGTGTTACACAGGCTCGTACTTTTGAAAACTCAATTTGAAAGACCCTGTATAAGATGTTTGTTAAAGTTTGTACAGTAGGTAGTTTCAGTGAGTTTTCAACAGATGTGGAAAACATTAGTTAAAATTCATTTTAGAATTTCTTAATAACAAAATAATCGTGAGTGAGTGAGAAAGGGGAGTAGACAAATATTATAAAATTAATATAACTGCATTCTACACACCGAAATTTGTGTGACAAATTGAATGAAGAGTATCAGGACAAATTAAAACGTAATGACTCCTTCTCAATTGGAAGTGAGTTATCAGAGGCTGTGGGTGAAGTAAACAAAAAGTTGAACTGAACTGAAAAATAGGCAAAAAAGGTCAGTAAAAGTGATGTTAATACTTAAAGACATAAATGGTTGCAATTGAAATCAACTGTTTTGAGACTTTAAACAAATATACATAGGAGAACGATAAGAATCACCCGGTGCACCCGGTACACTACTTCGCCAGTTTGTATTTTGTTTTCTTATCTTTTGGGCCGATTCTATTAACTATAGAATTTCGGTGTCACTTAGAGATTCTTGCGAAGTTTCGAAAACCGGAAAGATCGCCAATTTCTAAATAATTTAATAAATCACGACTACGATACTATAATCTTCTGTCTAAAAATTTTATGTTCCACCATCTCCTTTTCAAAAATTTTCCTCAAACGTTAAGGCAAGTATGACAAAAAAAGATGCTGCAATTCACTTTACTTCACTCCTCGGAGAATATATGATTAAAACTAAACATTTGGAAAACATTTTTCACAGAAATATCCTAGTAAATGTTTGACAAATATTTGACAAACAGGAAGTGTCCAAAGGTCTGGTCTCGTCGGAAACTGCAGTTAAATCAACTCGGCCTGGAGAATTTATGAATAAACGTTAAAAACTTTCCCGCACGAGTTAACTTACTTCCACCTCAGGAACACGAAGTTAAAAGACTGAGGTCGACTGCAGTCAAAATGACTTGACGACGTGAACGCAATTTAGTTTATATGAACACCCCTTAAAATGCTCTGTCCTCCCATACATACACTTAAAAGAACCGGGTCCATGTACGACCTGAAGGATATTTTCTGAGCCAAATTGACTAAAATCCACTGTAGTTTTCAACGAGAACACGAAGGAGTTGCCCGATTGGTCCCATTTTCCAACTTAAATTTACATACTTCATTTTAGAAAGCTCGTATGCAAAATTTCAGCTCTCTAAGTGAACGCATTTTCGAGTTATAGTGCGAACGGACAGACAGACAGACAGACAGACAGACGGACATATTATGCGTGGGTATCTAATCCGTTTTGTTCTACCATCATTATTTCTATGTGTTACAAATGGAATGCCAAACTTCCTATGATTTCATTTAGGGTACCTATAATAATAATATTTGACGTGAAGAACACCGCGGATAGCTGCTAAGAGCCTTTGAAACGATCTAATAGTAAAAAGTTGGTGAATGTTACTTGCTTCCAAGAGGCTTCAAATTTCCAAATAATCTAATAAAAAATGTAATTTCCTAAATGGCATAAAATTTAGCACCAGAGCAAAACCGAAGTACAAAACGAACGAACGAAAATTTTACCAAACCGATATAGAGTCCCGCGAGGAGAGCAGCCTGTACTATCGATGACTTCTACAAACTGCCCCCACCTTCCCTTTAGATCAAAATCTCTAACGGTGTTTCTGTCCTTTCCACAGCACTTGCAACGGTTCCATGGCACCAGGCTGCGAGTAAGACTATATCAAAATGTTATCAAGGCCATGGTATTCAAAGAATGTTCTTGAGGGGAATCAGAATGTTTATCACGCATACCTTTGATACTTTCTGAATTTCCCTTCGAGTTCAAGAGACTGCACTTCCCTCTCAATGTCTGCTTTATATAATGACTATTAACAAATCTCAAGGGCAAGGTTTGACAAACATTTAACAAACATTTTCCAAACATTTAATATTTGTCAACTGTCTATAAGTTGTTTGTCACATGTTTGACAAATGTTTTTCCACCAATGTTTGTATGTGTGGATACCCCTAAGCGATTCTCTTTGATATGTATATTGGCATGACTTAAAAGGAAAGCGATAGAGAATTGAGAAAAAAGACATTCAGGTTCGGCAGGACTCATTCATGTTTGCAAAAACATTTCATTTCTCAATAATAATAATAATAGTAATACCTGAAAGGCATTACACACAGATTAGAGCGGAAGATTTCGAACTTAGCACAGAGCAAATTTGACCTCGTTCTGTCAACAAATCAACAACCACAAAATATTCAAAGGAAAAAGCGTTTTTGAGGTTTTGTAAAGAAAGCATTACCCAAAATCTGCTGTACATTCACAAATTCAATAAATTAGTGAAGAAAACTCCTTAAGATAGTTTTATAATTAACATCGATAAAAGAAAATTGTGTTAAAATAATTTCACAGCATTTCAAGGCTATTTTTATAGAAACTTCTTGTTAGCCTTATAATATTTTGATCCATTGGCTGTAAATGGACATGACATTGGGATTTGGGAGGCATGAACTATGTATATACCATGTCATCTTCACTTATCAGTTTATTTGTACGGGAATGAAAAGGAGCGTCATCTAAACCTATAGAATGACTCTTATTGGTAGTCCTCAGAAACTCAAAGAAATTTTTAACCGAATTTTCGAACTCGTTAGTTAAAACTGAATTGACATTACCAAAAACTTATACCTGAGATACGAACGAGAGATGAAACCAATGTTTAAAAATGAGAGCCGTCATCCATGCTGTTTTCGTGTTCTAATAAATCAAGTGAATAAGTAAAATTTCTAAAAGATCGAGGATTCTTTGCCTTACCTAAGTGTCACCACCTAAGCTTATGCGACCTGGTTCCATTGGTGCATTTACTAAAAATATGATTTTTCTTTTTCGGATTTTCGTCCGGAAGCGTTTTTTTCCGGCATTGCAGGGGCGAACCGGGGGAGAGTCCGGAACGGTGACCACTTTCACAAATAATTACTTACTAACTTTCATGATGTTTTTAAGAAACTAAGAATTTATTATGAGCAAATGGATGATTGGTGAGGCTTTCATAATTTTTGATTCCCTGATCCCTTTAAGATTTTATGTTAAAATTTTGATATGTTTTAGTGCATAATATAAATATAAAAAATTAATAAAAGTAAAAGTACGTCTTCCAGGAATTTCAATTTTGTCCTTGATATCCCTTTTCGTATATATTTTTGAGATGGCATTTTTCTTAAATAACTTGAAATCCTAATAAATGAGCCACATATTGCACTTTTCTAGCATGAACAGCAAAATTCGTAGGAGTTTTAAAAGACCAGGACAGCAATTTTTTTTCGAAATTATCAAATGCTATAACTTGCGAAATAGGCAAGTAAAATTTCACCAAAAATGGAGATGGTCATGCCACACATGTCGCCTTTTGATATGGAATGACCCATATACCTCTGGCGACGTTTCGGGACTGCACATGCCCCCCCCCAAGCATTATGCTGGATGCGCTACTGCTGCATTGAAACAAAGTTTTGCCGGGTAGAAAAATAAAAGTCAATCTCGTCAGCGTTATAAATTAACACAAAAGCCTGCAGATTTCAAAAATGTTATGCCGTACCTACGGAGTTTTTTAGCGATCCAATCACACCAATCACTTTCATTAAAACTGCCCGTGTTTTCCTTGATTTCGTTATAAAGGAACTGGTCCTTGGTCTTTTAGCATTTCTCTGCTCACTAGCTTATTTCTAGCATTTATATTATATATCTAAGGACCATTGCAGAAAGTTCAGAACTCTTCAAGGTTTTTCTTCTTTTCGTTTTTCAATGGTGTACACGTTGCTGAAAACTTTTAAAATCTTCTATTTTTTTTTCTAAGAATCGCACTAATCGTGGATTTCGCAACTGCATTTATCTTAGCGATTAGGCTTACTCCCTTGCTTAGATCATCAGGTAAATTTCCCTTTACATTTATAATACATGTTTTTCTACCATGACTTTCCCAGCTGCTTGGAAATTTTCCAAAGTTATACCGGTTCCCAAGAACTCCGTTGGAGGTAGTGTTGAGTATCGTCCTATTAGTAAACTACCTTTTCTCTCGAAAATTGTAGAAAAAGTCATGTATTACCTTCAAATCTCCCAAGTTTTACATTTATTTAAATAAGTCTTTACATGACTGTGAATCGGGTTTTAGGAATGGTTATGGGTGTACTATCGATCTGCTCAAAGTGAGTGATGATGTTGCTCGTGCTATTGACAAGAGAGACTTAACTGTTCTAGTTTTTCTCGACTTTTCAAAAGCATTTAATTCGGTTAACCACCATCAGCTTTGCTACAAACTTAGAAGGCTTTTCGGATTTTCTTCTCAAGCAGTTAAATTGATTTATAATTTTCTCAGTAATAGGTCCCAAGCAGAACTATAGTAAATAGATGCCAGTCCTCATTTCTTCCTGTCTGAACCGCTGTGCCATAAGGATCGATACGCGGACCCCTACTATTTTCAATTTTTATCAATGATATTTTTTCTCAAGTTAATCATAGCAAAATACATCTCTACGCTGATGATGCGCAATTATACCTCTCTAGACCCCTTGGCCTTATAGATGATGCTGCTACTAGCTGTATTAATGAAGATTTTCAATCTATTCACTTGTGGTCCGTATCTAATATGCTAAAGCTGAACCCTGAAAAATCCAAATGTTTGGTCATAAATCTCACAAAACTCGACACTGAAGTATTTCCTCCAATTATGATTAATAACACAGGTTTTTCCCCTTGTACACACTGTCAGGAACCTTGGAATAATTTTCAATTGTTTATTTACGTGGGATGACCACATCAACAATATTATTAGTCAAATTTATGGTGATTTACGTGTGCTATGGATATCTAATGATTTTACCCCGGTTTCAATAAGGTTACTGATGGTACGTCTGCTTTTAATACCGGTATTTACTTACGGCTGTGAGGTCTTTGGCAAACTCGATTATGATAATTCCGTGTAAACTTGAGATTGCCTTTAACTCTGTGGTTAGGTATGTCTGTGGTCTTCGAAGATATGATCGTGTCTCTCCGTTCGCTGATTCAATTTTGGGTTGTGGCTTATTTACGTATTTCAAATTTCGTTCTCTGGTATTTTTGGTGAAGATAATAAAAAATCGTATTCCATTATATCTATACCGAAAACTCCAATTTGCAAGATCAAGCAGGACACTGAATCTCATTGTACCACGATCACAATTTTTAGTAAGAAAATGCCTGTACTTCAACTATTCTATTATAAACTGGAACAACTTACTTGTTTCGGTTAAAACTTTGATCCAGTTCCACTCATTGAGCATAATAATAATAGTAGCATTTTCAAGGCATTAACGCCTAGTGGTTAAAACAAATGTAGCGTCCTAATTGTTTACTCCATCTCTATTCTTTCTTAATTATTAATTCTTCTTTTCGTAATATTACTAAGTTTATTATATAATCACTTTTTTTATGTTTAGTATTACGCGTTAATAACTTTAATTAAATACTTAAATATGTTATTCCTTTTCTAATTCTTAGTGTACTATTATTGTAATTATTCTGGTTTGTGCACATTAATAAGATATTTTACCTTACGTGTACAATTGTTGCAAATAAATTGAATTTGAATGTTTAAAAAAAATTCCCGTACACGTTAACCGCAGTTCACCCTACCGCGAGTCTACTGGAAATAATCTCCTCAAGTCAACTAATTTCTAACCCTATCCCTAAATTCAATTTTCTTCGGAGATATATTTATGACCCGAAAATAAAGGAAACAATTAGTAATAATTAGAGGTTTTTCACACTAAACAAAACAATTAGTAATACTTAGATGTTTTTCACACTAATTATAAGAGAAATTTTAATAAAAAACAATCTGAAAACATTCAATTCTCCTTAATCAAAATATTTTAATGTTAATTAATGCCAAAACGCTTTGTGGATTTATCCAAAAACTTTTTTCTTTTATTTTCTAGTCCGATTTCAGTGGAACCATTACTATAAATTCGTGGATTGGAATGGTAATTATCTTCATTTAATTAATCCTTTTTGGTTATTTAAATTGTTAATTAATAACAGCGGTGGAAAGATGAACATCTTAAGTGGAACAAGGGTGAATACGATGGAATTGATTCTTTAACTGTTAAGAGCGACGATATATGGAAGCCGGATCTAGCAACTTATCACTCGTAAGTATAATTATTACTAGAGCCCTAGTACTAATGCCTTAATAACTTTTGCAATTTTTTGAATTTTTTTATAATCAGGTTAAATGTTATTGCACCTATATTTTTTCCTTTTTTCATTTCATGAATTCTTCTGTATTTAAAAAATAAAATAAAATAAAAATAATTCAATAAAACTTGGGGTAAATAATGAGAAATGGTAACCTCCCAAAAACGAAGTATCTTTGACATTATCAAATATTCATAAACAAAAAAATAATAAAAAATTCTCGAGACAATTTTGAGTAATGCTCATATGAATTGATGTTTTTTTTTCGCTTTCAAACAAATTAGGTTAGAAAAATACGGAAAAACCAATAACAAGAATTACAAATATGCCATCATGGTAACGTAAACATGTATTTCTGACAATTAATCTACATAATTGAGGACAGTGACTTACCTAAGTAATTCTTACTTTGAATTTGCTTAAATTGGGAATGGGAAATTGTATGGGAATAAGAGAAAAGGCATATTCCTTTAATTAAGTAAAAAAAACGTAGATCAATGCCTTATTTTTTGTAAATTTTCTTTAACCTTGACCTATTTCAAATTGTGTTGGCGTGTGATTGAGTTTATGGCAAATTCCATTTATATATGTTGATTTTTCTTATTGGGTAATAAGTAAGGACAATTATTTCTTATACACGGGTACCTCCAACAAACATTCCTACAACATTTTAATCATTAATACCACCTTACCGATGATTTGTATAAATTAAAATTAAATTTCTGGAAATAATTATATACAGAATATGTCGACTTCAAATGATACAATATTTCACAGGGTGGTTGCAAATGTCACTCGTAGGACAAGAATTATTCTGGATGGCAGGCGCTCTCAATAATATTTTTCTGCCATTTTTTTGTTTTTTTTTTTATTCAATAGATCAGTAACTTAATTAAGGGTTGCCTGAGGGAGCCCGATTTTTTGTGCCCCCCCCCCCCCCGGAAACGTTTTTATTCGGTATGTATGTTCGCCTCGACGTCGCACATCTTTTAGTCAAATCCGTTTTGTGTTTGCAGTAGGGGGAAGGGGATTAAATTTATTTCAAAACACTTTCTAGATATTAATGCCGTGGTTTCTTAAGGGGGAGTTAAGGCGAGGGGGATGATTTTTAGATAACCCACTATTTAAGTGTCCGAGTATAGTAGAGGTGTGAGTCTTCAAACTTTCTTGTCAGGACCTAAGAAATTCGATTCTGTACTAGATTTTCCAAAATATCCTAGAACAAAGACCCTCCCCCGGCAAGAGAAGATCTTTTGATCTCCCCCTCTCACTTTTTTAGTTTACTTACCTTTTTTCTATTCGAACTGAGGTACTAGATTTTTCGCACCTTAAATCGGCTCTAACTCGATAGGGTATGTCCAATCGAAAAATGAATTTCACTGTTCGACTGACCTTATTACCATCTACAATTCGTTGAAAAACCATTGATTAGTGTACTTTTAAGGGGGGGTAGGCTTACAACATTATATAGCAAAAGGATAGGCTATGAGAAAGGAAAAAAGCATTTTTCTTTATGTAGCAGAACCGCATCGTTGTGTTCGTTTTAGTCATGAAATAAAACGATATTTTCAGAGCGGGCACATAATTTAGTAGTTCAAACTTTATTAAATATTGAAGAAACTTAATAATAGAAGAGATCCCATTATATATCGCAAAATTTTTAAATTAATGTTAAATATACGAATATATAATTTCATAATTTTTTTACAACTTTTTATATTTTTAAGAATTTTCCTAGTGCCTCATGTATTTTCTGATAATATTTCTTGGCGTTGCCTTTGTATAGCTGACATCATTTAAACTACCATAAATCTTCCGTCAATTAACAATAACAATTCAATTGTAAATAAACAAACCGGCATTGGAAAAACTTAAATTTTTCGCCACGGCTATATATTTTTATAACTATTTCACTTTTATTTTATTTATAACTTTATAATTTATTAATTATTAATTTAGTAATTCAAGACTCCAGAGTCTCATTATATAAAATCTCTTGAAGAATCTCACTATTGTTTCTAACTATTTATAATTATATGCTAATCACTTTTTATCACTTCTTTAACAAAAAATTACTAAGAAAATACCGGATTATTTTCGTTAATTCAGATAAATTCAGAAATGTCATTTTTGACATGAGGATTATACCATTTTAGAAATCTTATTAAATGCGTCAACTTTTAAAGTTACTTGCCAAACTGGCGTAGTACATTTTTTTTTCATTACAGTCAGTTAAAGTTGGGTGAAATATTAATTTTCTATTCTTGGTTCGGCAAAATGTGACATTTTCTTCCAAGCTGGAAAAGTAGGCTTAGGATGACATAAGAAAAATAAAATTGAAAAAAAAATAAAGATTTGTTTCAACAGGAGCTAAAAAACCATCACAGGGTGTAAATTTTCTTGGAAACAAAAGAAATGTCTATAATTTGAAAAATACACGACTTAGATTTTTTTTATATTTTTCTGGTAACTGTTATGATTTGGTCTATCACCCGATTTAAATTTGAGAATTGTCAAAGTGTTGATTGGCACCAAATTTTGGCATCAAATTTTCGTCCCAATTTTAAGCACCGATTTTAACAACATAATTTGTAGCCCCATTTTTACTAATTAAATAAAATTGGTATTACAACAATAAAATTTATCGAATTTTCATTTAACACTTGGTAAAAAAGATTTTTTTTTTATTTTTATTTCTAGTATAATTATGTTAGCTTGACAGTTTGCACTGATCACTTTCGCTTTTTGTCCAAGAACACATAAAAAAAACTTGAACGGTAACATTTTTACCCCAAAAAACGAAATCACCCGGGAAGTACGTTTATTATCGAAATAAAGCAAGCTATATCTATTCTAGACCCATATTAAAATTTGTACTAGATTTTCCGAAAACGTACTAGAATAACTATTTACCCCTCTGCAGGGAGCGCAGTATACTTTCTAAACTTTTTCTAAAACCGCCATAATTTTTTGTTTTCATTTCTCCTTCGATCTCCATACCCACTTTTTTTAGTATGTTACTTGTTTTTCTAAATTATGTACTAGATTTTTACACGGTAAATCACCTATAACTTGGTAAGGTTAAGTCCGATTCGAAAATCGATTCCACTGTTCATCTGAACTTCGTGCCAGCTACAATTCGTTGAAGATTTTTTTTACAGCGGGTACTTTAAGGGTGCGGGGTAGATACCCCGGAGGGGTTCTTCCAATTTGGCATATCACATATCAAATATTATATTTATTCAGTCTACCGATTTTACAATCTTACAGACAGGAAGCAATTACATATTTACAAGCTGTGTATACATTAGGCGAGCATTAGAAACAATCATAGACATCATTATAGAATCATTAATATTATAACAATAAACATCATTATACTTGTGGAATCATTAATTATCGATATCATTATAGAATCATTACTTAATTGTTAACTTCTTCCTTAGAAATTTATATAGATACGTAAATTACAAAGTTGTATAGAAACGTCTCACTGAGTACTGTCGAGTGGGTTTATTTTTTTCCATTTTCCTCCTTCAAAAGGACGCATTTTTTTTGTTTTTCGATTATTTCAAAAACTATTTATCGCTCGCAAAAAATAAGTACATACACACCTTTAGCCCAGTAAATTTTCCAGGAAAGACTTGAAATCAGGTCAAAGTATCGTTGATTTTATATTGGATCGAGGCATTGTTGTCTGCCTCGAATATGCATAAAAATTTTAAAGAGAAAATTTCCAGCAAATTTTTCACTCAAAAAATAAAATCAAAAGGAATTTTGGAAATCTTGGAATATTTAGTTGAATTATGGGGTGGATATGGATTTATACACTTTATACACACTTAAATAGAATAGAATAGAGTTTTTTAGGACCTGAATAAAATTCCAGATGTTTACTGGGCGGGAAGAGAGGGGGAACTAAATTTGACTAACCTAAGTCATTTTCAAATATGAACTTTTTTAATACAGTTTGAGTACCCACATGCCTATGCGAGGCGGCCAGAGTAAAAATGGCCGTTATTTCCTGCGCTCCCCCCGATCGAAAAACGTAGTATATAATCGACGCAGGATGTAAAAGTAGGAGAACCGTTTTCAGTAAGATTAAATCGGTTCCTTTTTGTGGGAGCTTCAGGGTTTTCCGTTTTTGCATATTCCCACCGAATCGAGGGACTTGAAATTCATATCAATAATAGATAGCCCCCGCTGGGAACTTTCATTTAAGACCTCAAACTTCGAGCTACGCCACTTCGTTCATGAACTATATGCATTTGAAGTGGAAAATTTGCCGCCTCGCCCCTTCGAGACCTTACGCCTCCCGACAAAATGGATAGGGGAAAAGAAACGCGCAAACAAGAAGTATGTAAATACCAAGTTTGGTAAAAAAGTATTTTTTCGAAATTACCCCCTCCATTTTCGAAATCCGAAATAGAAAGTACGCTATAGAACAATAAATTAAGTTGTGAATCCAATCACATAAGAATCATAGTTTATTTTTTTAAAAGCGTAGGAGGAGATAGCTTTCTACGAAAAGACGAAGTGGGTTGGGGTGAAAAACTAGCTTTATTTTGAACTAGTGTTTGCGAAGAACCGCTACGTCGAAGAAATTTGCCACCCAAACAAAAAACGTTCACAACAGACCGCTAATGCATTCGCAAGAAAGAATATATGTATATATATATGCAAAATGAAGGAAGGAGGTGTATATGACCCAAGTCCCAAAAAATCATTTTTTTAACAGTAAAAACGTCCGTATGAAGTTTACAGGATCAAAACAAACAAGAGCCCCTCCACTCGATTACACTCTCTTCTCTCTTTAATTGATATCCCACACGCCCCATGTCGGACAACCCCGGGGGGGGGGGGGGGGGGGGAGGTACATGGCACCCCCACAAACCCCAAGACAAATTTTCTTCATCTATCTTCTCCTACCCAATACCACAAATTCAACTAAAAAACCGCATTCCTCTATGGCCATCCCACGTGGTTATTTTTTTTTATGAATTTTTAAATCACCAAAATCACCATATACCGTAAAATCACGAAGTACTATTATTAACAATATTTATTTTCGTTCAGTGCTGCTATATTTTTTTGTAAAATATATAAAGCATTATGCTTCATTCTGCATTTATATCAGAACAATCGCTTGCTTCGTTCTCAAGATATAATTTTTTGAAAATGAAGTTTCATTGTAAAATCACGGTGTTTTCTAACCTCCCCACCGACTGGTAAGGGGAAACAAAAAAAATACGTGTCAGCTATTTTGGTATCCTATACAAACTGTAAAAGTTTCATCCAAATCTGGCGTTATAAGCTCACATTCAACACATACCAAAGCTCGACGACATACGGACGATTATATTCCGGAGTAGCTGGTAGCCCATACTAAAAATGGTTCAGAGTTGCTGATAGGTCATATTAAAAATTGTTCGGAGTGCAAAGGGTTAAGTACGGAGCTGTTCACTTCTCAAATTGATAATTAGGTAGTTTTAATACAATTAAATAAATCCGAATTTAAAACTATTTTTTCCATTTAAAGGATGATTTTTTGCACAATAAATAAATGATCAAGTCATCAACGCCAGCTTATTGTTTTGAAGTCAAGGAGTTTAGAGACAGTCTTCCCTATGATATTACCTATATGCCCAATATTTCACTATTTATATGTTTTCATAATTTTTTTTTAACAAAATCCTGAGAAAAAACTCTAAGCACAGAAAGAAATTTCATAAGTTGATAACATGTTTTTTGAAGAAATTCTTGAATAATCAAAAACACTGATACAAAATTCCGTTTTACACAAAAAGTACACGCCCAGTTTGGCCTCGTGTTAGCTTATCGGACAGTTTCAGAATGTCTTGCGATATACTTCAAACCCTTTTTAAAAAAAATACAAACCTACTACATAATTGTTACCCGTGCTATCTCTCAATAAAAGATAATTACTTTCCAATTTCAAAACATTAAAACACACCGAAAAGGGCTATAGGACCGACAGGAAAGCAATATCAACGTTTGCTTGTTGAATTATAGATGGCGAATAATATTTCAAATATAATTTTTCTACACTTCCTTTACGGACCATGTTCTGGCAGAAATTTTACCTTATAGCAAAACTTCCCCTTTTTTTTTAGGGAAATTGAAAATTTCACAGTATCTTTGAGAACTTTCTTCCCTTTTCCGTATACTGCTGAAATGGCATATGTTAAAATCTTATTTGATTGATTGACAACTGTCACTCCGAATATTTCTCATTTCGATTCAAAAAAAACTTTGACAATATTGTATCTCCACCACAATAACAAAATATGACAAAATTCTGAAATTCTTTAAAGTAAGGCAACAACAAATGCATAAGTTTAAATGGCACAACTTTTTACGTGTCAGCATCAGTCAGGGTAGAACAACCCAAGATTAATTCTTTTAATTTTATGGAAATAACAATGTGACGTCTGACGAGCCTTGGAATCATAATTAGGTTTTGCTCCACCCAACATAATAAATGTGACATACATACATAGATAATCAGGCACAGGAGCAGACCAGTTAACAAAGAGTTCTTTTGTCAAATGTCAATTCTCAAAATGTGAAACTCTTCAAACAGTCATACTTAAAGCAAAATGTCATTTTTACATTACCAATGGGACTCTTCGCTAAAATCGTATTTGCAAATTTTTTTGCAAATTATAGACAAAATCCCATTTCGAAAAACCAGGCTTTTCTTTACTTTTAGTTCAGTGAAATGTGCCATTGCAGTGATATAGCAAGAAAGTACCGTTAAAGAACTTATCAAGGACTTCATATATATCCTGCAAATAAAGGATAACGATGAGATATAATTCCATTTATTATCTCAGAAATTTGTTTTATTTCGTTTTTTTAGCTTTTTTCACATAGGATTATCTCCTATTTTGGAATTAGAATCTATATTATTACCTACAATAATAATCGTACACAAACTACCCAAGGACTTTTTATTACATTATTAAATTCCTAACCTTACAATTTTACAAGCTCATGAATATTTAAAATAAATATTGCTGATGCAGTTTTTATAGATCAATTTTCTGTATTAACAGGATTCCATTTACCATAAGGCGCATTAGGTGCAAGCTGGGGCCTCACTCTCTATGGGGCCACATTTTAAAACCTGAAACCTTACAAACAACAATATAAAAAATCGGTGAAAAATAAAATGCTAAGATCATAACTTAAAAACTAGAGCACGACTGAAAAATTTGCCTCCATTTGAAATACACGGTGTTTCCATCTAGTTGGTCCATGGAGCAAGAGGTGATAACACTCACCTAGACGAACAAAAAATTGTAAAGAAAGGGGGTCCACATCAACCGTTTGGGAGATGCAGGGTGATTGAGAAGTTATTCCTTTCACAAAACACCCTGTATCTTAAAAATTACAGCGCATACGGTCGCAGCCAAGAGAGAATTGTATATAGAACTTCATGGCCTTTTCAACGAATGTTCAACCAGCGCCGTACTCTTCTTCTCTCAGGAGTTCTGGTGGTCTAAAGTAAGCTTTCCTGTAAGAGAATCGTGGACTGAGGGAAGTGCCTTATTGAGCCTTCCACGGTCCGTCCTAAAAATTTTCATCGACGGTTAACTCACTAATGAGAGAGCTGAGGTGGGTCTCTGCTTTCCTCAGCCTGACATTGGGATGGACGACTCACTTGAAAGATACACCGCTGTCTTCCAGGCCGAAGTCTTCGCCATCTCAATGACAGCGAAGTTGACCCTAAATCAAGGGGACGGACATTGCTATCCTTTCGGATAGTCAGGCAGCCTTGATGGCTCTGAGTGGTCCCCGTATAACATCTAAGTAACTGGGGGATTGCAGGTTGTCTGTGGATAAGTTGTGTATCCACAGCAAGGTGTCCCTTCTGTGGGTTCTTGATCACATCGGGATCATCGAGAATGAACGGGCTGACCTTTTAGCTAGGCCTGGCTCTGATTCTCCGTTCCTCGAACCGGAACCCACCTTAGGCGTTACCACCTTGATTATCAGGTCTCTCATCAAAGCGGATGTTCACAGGAAGCATCAGCAGAGATGAGCGAACCTGAGTACTTGCAGGTGTATAAAACTGTTTCTTGATGGGCCCAATGGGAATATCTTCGATTTTCTCGGAAGGAAACAATGTAGAACTGTCTATAGTTGGCTTCAGCTGTGGTTGGCCACAGCTCACTTCGCGCTCATCTAACAAGGATGGGAGTAGTTGTTGACAGCTCTGAGTGTCTGTCCTGCCTGAAGGGTGAGTCGGAGACAACCGAATACGTGCTGGATACTTTACGGTCTGCACTTCTATCTGGATGAGCTGAAAAACCTTACTCACCAAGACCTGAAGCGCTTCATTAAGAGGACAGGAAGGTTTTGGTGAATGGGCTTCTAGCAGGACAGCACAATGGGCCGCTATGGCCTCCGTGCTTGAGATGGGATCTCCTGCCCACCTGCATAAAAAAAAGTAATAATATGGGATTTCCTACCATTTATTTGACTTTGATCGTTTTTTTTTTACAAAAAGTTGGTTAACATAACTTTTTTTTATAAAAACTGTAAACTGTGGACTCTCATCTTTAATATGACCTTTACACCCTATGTGCTACCTGTAGCCGTTAAAGAGCTCATAATCCATTCAGGTCATACCAAAATTAGACCATTTGTTTTTGTTTTTAAATTACGATTTTCTATTATCTTCGAAAATAGTTTTGAGACTAGCTTTGAGATTTAGTTATGAGTCAATAACTCTTTAACTACAAATAGCACATATTGTGTAATAGGTTAAATTAAAGATGGTTGACTTCATTTAGCTTATCAAATTTTGTTATACTATATTCTAACCCTGCAAATATTTTACCGAAAAGCTCGCTTTCTCGAAGTAATCTCGAATTTGCTTTCGAGCTTCTGCCGAAATTCCTTCGTTTTTCTCATTTTGTTACGAATGAGAAGAAAATAGAAAGCTCAACACGACAATTCCGCTTTTTGCCTAAGATTTCTTCATTTCTCTGATTTCAGAATTACAATGAAATGAGACTACGTCCGTCTATGCTTCGAATTTACTGCGAGTATCCTTCGTTTCTCAACACTTACTAATAATGTTCAAAACAAAAATGATTTATATGTTTAGTGGCATGTCTAGTGTTTATCTGATAGTGATATAATTAAAGGTGCGATGAAGTGACCACTACAAAATGTTCACGGACCTTATTTGCCACTCAAAATTAATAAATATCCATTTTCACGGCTCTAATTAAATGTCCATAAAAACTCGCTCTGCGCGAATCGCTTACGACACGAGAATTGCTCGCTTCTCTTAATATATAAGAAATAACACCACTGACACAAACAAATTTTGTGCCATAACTTCGTTTTAGCATCAATTTCGGCTCATCTTAGGATCTAAAACAATTCGCTATCGAGAGAGAATCTCGGGTTGACAAGTCGGGAATCATCTTCCGTTTACTACGCTGGTAGTCTGTTTTCCGTTCGATATTGAGTTCGATCTCGAAGTTTAAGCCAGGGATTACGATTTGCTAGCAAATCGTTTTCGAATCATGATGTTTCCAGGAAATGTTCTTTCCTTAGAATATAAAACCATCAGGTACTAATAGATTGCATAAAAGCATAAAATGCATGTATCTGAGCAAGCCAACAACGAAGTAAAAAACTATCGGGGTATCAGCTATTTGGCTCCCTCTATCTAAATACTGATACGTCGTTACGTGCAATAGAAAGAGACAACTGGTGACATCTACTGGCAATGGAGAGTAAACAACTTCAGGTTCGGAGAATCGATGATTAAATGATCGGGACGGTTCAGGAATAGAATGAATAGAACAGTCAAGAAGCTACTGGAATAGAACACTCCAGAATAATCCGGAGAGTTTCTAGGGTATAAATATAACAGTTGTCATCGCCAGAAAAAGAGTCTTGTCTTAGACATTGCAGTGGTAACAAGCGAAAGTAACAAACAGGCGGAAATGTTGTAATTGGATTGCGATAATTGAAAGTACAGTGTTAGCGATAATTAGAGTCGAGTTGATTAAATGAATATTTGTGTATTTTATATGATTAGAGTGAAATAAAGAACTGATATATAAATATCTAATATTGTGTTTTAAATAACGAACCAAAGGCCACGTCCGAAACAATACATTAAACGACAGTAGAAACAGAATTGTGGATATGTTTTAACTTAACACGTGCGAGGCTGGGTCATAACTCTTATACGAGCCGCCCACGATAAGTTAATTTTGGAAGTAAATGAAAGAGCGAAAAGCTATTCAGACATATTGGATACGTTTGAAATTTTTTTTGGAAAAACATATAAATCAAGACAAGTAAAAAACTAGTATTATGAAAATTTTACAAACTTATGGTAATGAGATAGCAAGCAATTTTTAATAATAATTAAGGACGAACATTTTTTAATTAAAAATATTTATATAAATTTATAAACGCAATACTTTTTCGAACGTAAAAACAATTTTAACAATATTTTTGACTATGCCTGTCTCTAATGCAAGAGCTGAACGCTCATTTTCGGTTTTGAAACGAATAAAAAATTATTTACGCAGCAACTTACATCAAAATAAAACAAGTGACATGTCGCTATTATGCATTTAATCAGATGTAATGAACTCGATTAACTATGATAACATTATAGACTTATTTGCTAAAACAAAAGGTGGTCCTGCTTCCTTGTATTATTCGACCATTTCCGATTTGGATTAAACTTTCAGAGTTTATTTGGAATATGAAAATATTTCACCCGTATTTTTGGTTTTCCCCCCTACACTTTTTGTCTAATTGGAGGCATCAATGATCACCTTTAAAGAGCTTTCAAGTAGTGATCCGGCTTTATATGCAGATTTTCTTATCTAATTGTATATTATCTGTGGCATTACTCTACATAACATGAAATTCAAATTCAAATTCAAATTCATTTATTAAACAAATTAAATACACAAGATGTAAATCTTAAATTGTACTTTATACAAACTAGTCAAGTTACTCGGAAATCAAAAAAGAAAAGAAGAAATTAGAGAAAAATGTAAAAAAAAACAAAAAAACATAATTTTTAGAAAGTGCCTACTATGACTAAGAAAAAGTGAAGACAATCAACATATACATATATAGGAGGCAAAAGAAAATTAAAACTAAATAAAAACATGATTAATAACAAAAATTATAAAAGAAATAAGAAATATGTAAATAAGAAAATCTTGCACAGTCATATCCAACATCCCATAGCACTCAAAGTACGCAATCATCCAAATATTTCCTGAATTCGCTGACAGAAGCCGCACACTGAGTATTGTGAGGAAGGGTATTCCATAGACAAAACATTTGGACAAAGTAAGATCCCTCATAAATCAATGTACTAAAACGTGTTATACGTAAGCTCATTCCTCTCCTAGAATGTAGAAATTCTATTTTTTCATAAAGATACATGGGCTTCCTAGTCTGTATTAAATTGAATAGGAAGATTAATGCCTTGCGTTTTAAATAAGTCTGAATTGAGAATCCCAGTAACGAGTACCTGACAGGAGTAATGTGGGCAGATCTGCGCAGGTTAAAAATGAATCGTAAATAATCATTAAAACAAACTTCCATCTTACGTTTGCACAGAGAGTCAAGCTTTGGGAAAATTAGACTGCCGTAAGTAAAATAAGGCAACAAAAGCGTCTTAACCAATCTCAAACGTGAATTTGTTGGTAAGATATTAGCAAATAGCCAAAGTCTTCGCAAGCCACCATAAATTTTACCCAACATACTCTTAACATGATCGAAACATTTCTGGCGACTGTTGAACTTCACTCCCAGATTAGCCACCGAGTCAACAAAAGGTAAGAAGACATTATTGAGAATAACTGAAGGTATATCATAGAAATCAGGAGGTGAGCTGCACAACACCAAACACTGTGATTTATTAGGATTGAGAGAAAGCTAATTATCAATTGACCATCTGTGAATTGCAGCAAGATCATCATTGATTCTGCAAATATAATCCTCAATCAATCCAAGAGGTTTGCTCAAGTACAATTGAACATCATCGGCATATAGATGTAACTGTACATTATATACGATATCACCGATATCATTAATGTATAGACTAAAAAGGAGAGGTCCTAATACAGATCCTTGCGGGACACCCTGAGACAAAGGTAAGAAAGAGGAGAACATACCATTAACATTTACTTGTTGAAAACGGTTTGTGAGGAAACTACTTATTAACTTGACCGCAGAAGAAGAAAAGCAATAGTTAACATACAATTTACGGAGTAGTATAGAGTACACAACGCTATCAAAAGTTTGAGAAAAATCCAATAAGACAAGTACGCCAATTTCGCCGGCATCAAGAGCCAAACGGAGATCATTAGATACCTTTAGCAAGGCAGTCTCACAACTGTGCATTGCACGGAAACCAGATTGATATCTCATGAGCAGATTATTTTGATCTAAGAACTCCTGAATTTCGTAACAAATAAGTTTTTCCAAGACCTTTGCTAGGAAACTAAGAATGCTAATAGGTCTGAAGTCAGACAAGCTGACAGGGGAAGTTTTCTTAGGTACACGTACAGGTATGACCCTGGCAACTTTCCAAATGTCAGGGAAACAGGAGGAAGACAAACAAGTATTCATAATATGCAATATATATGTGGATATGTACGGAAACAAAAGCTTTGGGGATTGAGTTCATCAAAACCGACAGCACAGGACTTTTCACCAGAGATAGCTTTGTAAAGCTCATCATGCCCGACGCCCCGGAAAGACAAACAATTCATGTCTTGCTCACGCAAGGGATAGGTCTCAATATACGCGGGCTGTGAGAGAGTAACAGCGGTACCAGAACATGTTGTAAAGTGCTTATTAAAGGCCTCTGGTTCAAATGATTTTTCAGGACTCAAGCCAGGGCAAATACCAGCTTTCCTCAGATTACTCTATAAAACTCTGGGCGGCAGGTTAGGGTCAAATTTGTATCCATAATATAGACGCTTTGCTAACCGAATCTCAGAAGTTACCTTGTGAAATGTGAAATGAAATTTTCATATATGTAAATGGCACATAATAAAATTTTCTTCCATATTAAATTAAATTAGTCAAAATTCACAGCAAATATAATTTTCAATTATTTTATCAAAAAGTTTTTAAAGTTGGAAATAACATGAATATTTAAGTAAAGACACGTCTCATATATTACAAACAAATTTTGGCGACATCTCTTAGAATATAGTGGAATCTCCTAGGAGAAACAAAGCTTTTAATTAGTTGTGTATAAGCTGCTTTCCAATTTGTATTCCAATTTATTTGAAATTTGTGCAATAAATTGTGTGAAGTTTCTCGTGGAAATACTCACAATTCGCATAGATAAGTTTGTTTTATACAATAAAATGTTTTGTTTAAATTGCTTAAAACTCTGTTAAAAAAGAATCAATGTTTAAAACATGTATTAAAACTTAAAACACAAGAAATAATAAGAATTGATTGGATAAAATTTATTGTAACAATCTTAAAGCTCCTTTCCATTTTACACTTTACCTGAAACAATTTGCTTGCTTATTAATTAAATAGAGAAAAAGTTCACACGAACAGAATTTGAGTATCACAGGCATGGAATGAGTCATAAAAAAATTATATTGTAAGATAATCGAAGTTTTAAAAAAAAAGTAAAAAAATAAAACTTTTGGATGAGAAAAAAAAACTTCTGCCAAGTGTGGGGTTCGAACCCACGCTCCCTCTCGGGAACCAGAGCTTAAATCTGGCGCCTTAGACCGCTCGGCCAACCTGGCTTACAGGAAACGTTTCGCATTAACGTATTGAATGCTTGCACAAAAATATTCAAACAAATTACAATTTTTATGGTTATGTTGCCTCTTATTCAGCATCCATAAAATTATACATACCGCGGACAATTAGTTAAAACTAAAACCTCCGAAGTAGAAATTGTCTACAGTCTGTTGCTGCTCTGCTCACACTTGTGCACTTTTAGATTGTTTCTTTTCTAGATATTATGGAATCCAAAATGTCATAAGAAATGCACGCGGCTTAGAATAGAATATACAGCCAACAGGAAAGGGTGATTCAAGAGAAGAACATAATACGTTGCAGATTTACAATTTTACAAATTTACTAATTTCAAAACGTTTTTCCATTCGTTTTCATATATTACATATTAAGCCATAAATGTAAGTTTCTTTGCAATCGTAGTATAATTGTGAAGATAATGTGCATAGATCAATGTGCGATCAATATAAATAAAAATTGAGCTAAAGACTGATCAGAATTTATTGTGGAGTAATATAACTTCGAAACAATGACCTACATGGCACAGAAATTACGAGTAGCCGATTCTGCAGTTTTAGAATCTGAATTCTGAACTAATTTATATTGAGAGTGGCCGAAAAAGTTCAAATACAGAGTAGGAAAATTAAAAAAGTGAGTTGTTTTTAGTCTGTAGTGAGTATAGTGAGCCGAAAGATTAAAGATTCAGATTCAGAGATGACAAATAAAAATTAAAAGTTAAATTGTGATTTATAAGAAAAAAAGAAGTTGAATAGTGTATTTTTCAGCTTGCCTGCTCACTTTGGCGTATACGGCAAGGAAGAACCAAGCCGTACTGATGAGAATACGGTTCCTGCTGATACAAAACGCCCGCTTTTGTACAGAAATTTCGTTTTTTAAAGTTTTTTCGTTAGTAAAAGAGTTTTTCCATTTAAT